>JWZX01001058.1:0-18728 GCA_001275005.1 Chrysochromulina tobinii
GGGATGGGCGGGGAGGGGAAGGACGAGCGGCTGGGGCGTCGTTATAGCGTCGTATTACATGACGGTCGGCGGCCGAGCAAGAGGAGCCCATCGCGGCCTTCCACACATCACTCGACTCAAGCCGCTCGTCGATGAGCTCCTGCGCGTTCATGTCCTTTCGGATCGCTCGCGCCGCCTGAATCTCGGCGGCGAGGGAGGAGTTGCCGTGCATGCAAGCCTTGCCGAGCAGCGCCCTGCGCATCTGGCGAGCCAGCAAGGCCCGTGTGAGCGAGAGGGCGCCAACTTGGAGTGCCCACATGATCGCGAAACGAATCCACATGGTGGGCAGCTCGCACGGCGTGATTAAGACGACGTTCTCGAGCTCCTCGAGGGTGTAGTAGCCATCCCGCCACACGAAGAAGGACACAATCGAGGGGACCACGATGCCCGAGCAGTAGATGGCGATGTCGAACTGCACACTGAGGCGCGCGATGAACTGGAGCTTGAAGATGGGGTCGTTTGCGGGGTCGGAGCCGAGCATACGCTGCTTGAGCCCGATCTTGCTCAAGACCCAGTCGGTCCCTCTCTGCAGTAAAGCGGATGTGGAGCCCGAGACGGTCATGATGGTGTTGATCTGCGTCACACACTGAATGAGCACCCACGACGGATCCACCGCCACCCTCATGTTGTTCAAGTTGAAGATGGCGTTGTTCAGCACGTATTGGAGCACCATGAAGGGGAAGAGGAAGATAGGCATCGTGTTAGGCGGCGCGACAAATTTCAAGCACGTGGTGCCGAAATACATGAGCAAGTTGACAGTGATGATGTGCACAAGAGATCCAAACGCGGGCGCAATCGTCGAGCCAGGCCCCATCGCGTTGACGATACGAGCGAAGCTGAACACGTCGAACGAGGCAACACGCGCGCAGACACGGTAGAGGACGGACACGAAGAAGAGGGCGTAGTTGATCGAGTACTGAGGCGGGTGCGTCTCCGGACGTGAGTCGTACAGAAGGACGGCGATGCTCGGCAGGAGATACACGAGCCATGAGCTCCAGTACAACCATGGATTCATGGGGATGACCTGGTCGCTGACCGGCAAGAACCAATAGTGCTCGGTGATCGCCATCGCCATCATCCAAAAGATCGTCGTCATGAAAATGGGCGTCTCGAAGGCCGTGAGTCGTCCGCGGCGCGCCTTGTACTGCAGCCAGCGACGCGCAAACATCTGAATCGACGTTGAGGCGTGCGGGCCACCTGGGATGGAACAGTTTTTACATTGGCATGCCCACCTCGGCCTCTTGGGCCGCTTCTTTTGCACATGCTTCTTCTGCACGTGAGTGAGAGCCTCTAGGCTCGGGCTGCTCGGTGGGCTCGGCGGCAGCGACGTGTCATTGGGGCGGGGGGTGCACACAGCTCTCCGCCGTGACCCCTCTTCCAAATCACCGTGAGCCTCGTTGTTGGGCGGCAAGGGCGGTGAGGGCGATGAGCAGGGCGGGGAGGGCGCCGGCGACGGCAACAGGACGGCACCTTTCCCATCCGTCAAGTCCTTCTCCGCCGACATGGTGGCGATGGACCCATACATCTCAACCTTGTTCTTCTTGACCGTTGAGGACGAGCTGCCCTTCCTCGCGCCCTTCCCCACTTTTAGGGACTGCCCTGTGCGCCACCTGTCGTCGAGGAGCAGGGCGCTCTTCTTGTTGAAGTGAATGATGAGCAGCGGTGTGACTATCCCATAGACCGCGTGACAGAGGTACTCGCCCGTGGCGCGCACGTGCAGAACTTCAGCGTATTCGAAGGAGGAGGTGATGGCCATCATCAAAGTGAAGACAAAGATGATGCCGCTGAGCCACACGCGAAGGTACTGGAAGCAAACCTTAGACATGACCGTCTCTCCTGTCGAGAAGATCAGCTTGTAGGTCATGTACGACAGAAGGGAGCAATAGAAGCACACGGAGAACACTTCGAAGGCGGCGCGGTTGCCATACGCGAGGGAGGCAAGCGCGATGGGGATAGCCACGGATGCCCCGCCGATGGCCGCAGGGATGCTCAACTGCAACAAAACGATCTTCAACCTCGACACGTTCGCAACTTCTTTGCCAATGCCGATCAGGCGCTTCACCTCTTCATGCTCGATATGGGAAAGGTGCTTCGCTTTCTGAGTGAGCGCGATGTCGAACTGCCGAGCGCCCCAAGCGAGTCCAGCCATCTCAAGCGCAGAGTCTGAAGCGTCTCGTATTCCGCCTGGCAAGCTTGCCCTGCGCCGCTGAGGAGCCTCGACGCCTGAGTCTTTCGCCTGAGCCTCGTCAGTGTTTTGCCTGTCCCTAAGCCGCTGCTGCTTCGCCGCGGCCACTGGGTCGAGGCTGAAGTACTCCCATCGGTCCGTCATACGGTACAGGAAGCAACCGTCTGCGCGCGGTGGCGTCCGGAGGAGCACATACACACACAGAGCCGTCAGACCAGCTAAACCAGCGGTACAAGCAGCGGCGCAGCGGCGCAGCGGCGCAGCGGCTCGCGGCGGCGGCGGCGGCATCGACCGCGGCGTCAAGTGTTCAAGGGGGCGAGGGCAGCAAGGGGGCGAGGTGGGCGTGGCAAAGGGGGACGTACACGGGTAGCTCGCCGTGCTTGAAGGGTTCTTGAGGTCGAGCGAGTGCTGCCCGTCGAAGAGCTCGTTGCCTCTGATCCACCCGAACTGCTCGCACCCCTCCGACTGCAGCGCGTCGATGGTCATGTCGGCCATCCGCTCTTGCGCGATCATCCCGGCGATGCCCGCATCCGAGGCCGGGTGGGGGCCAGTGTACGTAAAGTGGATGGGCGCGGTATTCGACATGACAAAGGCATTGGCGCGCAGGAAGTTGTACGCATCGTCGAAGTAGCAGTAGCCTCCCATCAGCAGCAGGAACGCCCACGGGTCGTTCTGCCCGAAGTGCATCTCTTCCAAGACGCCCTCGAGCCCGCTCAGTGGATTCAGAAAGCCGTAGAGGGTCGCCTTCGCGGGGGCAACGCCGCGGCGTGCCTCGAGGGGCAGCAAAAGCTCGCTGACCGGGGAGATGAGTGTCTCGAGCTCTATCCCGTGGGCAATCCCGCCCTCTTTGAAGATCAGCTTCATCTGGTTGGTCGCCTTGATCGACGAGCCCAACTGGATCGTCCTCTTCTGGTTCTTCACTCGTGAGACGCGCCCTAGAAAGAACTCCTCGCCGGTGAGGTCATCCTTGGAGTACGCAAACATGCCGACGCACGGCGCCTTGCCCTTCAAATTCAAGTCCAGATGGAGGTCGTGGTCCGGCGGGAGCATCTCGCGGGTAGCACGGCCGCCTCCCGGGGAGGTGGCCACAGGGAGGTTGGGCATCAAGAGCTCGCCCCATCCGACGGCTTTGCCCAGGAGCATCGTCATGATGAACGGTGGGCCCACGATTTTGCAGACGCTCACTGTGTGAATCGGATCGCTGCTCCACTGGATCTCCAGCTTTATGTCGCCCGCATCCATCAGATGCAGCGTGATGGATCGACGGCCGTCGTTCTCCTCCTCAGAGTGCGAGCTGGTCGACGAGCTGGCGCCACGGGAGTACATTACATTGCGTCCGTCGCACGATATCTCGCACCCCGATACCTACTGTACGGGAAAACGGTAACGTCAACAGAATAAAAAAAACCAACATCCCGTGTCTCGTTTAGTGTCTCCGGACTGCCGGCGCGCACTCCGGTCTCCGGCCGGTCGGGGCCGGGAGGCGGGCGAGCGGGACCCGTGGCGTTGCGGCGCCTTGCCCGCGCGTTGGCCGTTGCGGCCCGGATGCGCGGATCCGGATGGTACACACCGCTAGGGTGTGTGGACTCCGCCGCTCCCTCGGCGGGGCCGCGGCCGCGTGGGCGCGCCATGTAGCATCCAATTCGGGATCCACGCCCTCCTCGGTCTCCGGTCTGGTCCCGTAACGGGTCCCGCACAGTACCGGGTGCCGTCCTGGGTCCCTACTCATCGTCCGCACACGTCCCTACATGTTGAGCGCATTGATCGAGAAGCGCTCATTCGTCTTGGGCCGCCGCTTGATATGCTCCGACATCACCTCGACGTCGTCCTGCCCCATCGCCTCTTTCGCTTGCATGTCTCGCTTGCCCATCGCCGCTGGTGCCACCGTGTCACGCGCGAGTGCGTCGACGAATTCCTTGTAGTTGACCTCGCCGTTGCCGTCGTCGTCACATGCAGCGATGAGCTCGTCGAGCTTGGCGTTATCGATCGGGATGTTCCACAGATCGAGCGCGCGCGCAAGTTCCTTTTTATTGAGCGTGCCCGAGCGATCGAGGTCCACGTACTGGAAGGCCTTCATCATGTTCGAGAAGCGCGAGTTGAGACCCTCAACAGCCGATCTTACCATCGCGCTGTTCTTCTTGAGCGCGGAGCGGTCGATGGGCTGGTTGGCCGGAGGGGGCGCAACTGCCGTTAGAACAACTGCCGCCGCCTTATTCTCAACAGGTGCGAAGGACACAGTGCTCGACGGTGTGGTGCTGCTTGCCGTCCTCCCCTTAGTCCTCCCCCCGCCCATGTGATCCGTACTCGACGAGGAGGCAGCGAGCGCCGGCGGCCGACCCACCTGCTTGCGCCGATGGCGCTCCATGATCTCCCGAGTCTTCTCGGCGGCTTGGATCGCGCAGCGCCGCTGGAGGAGCTCGGCCGCCGACGCACTCGTGCCGAGGGGGTAGCGGCTCGGGGGGTACCGATCCATCTGCAGATCGCCCTCGAGTAGCGCGAGGTCATGCTTGGAGGCCGCGATGGGATCTTCCCAGCGGAGGTTGGGTGTCACCGCGATCGACGAAGGAATCGACCGAAACGAGCCGTCGGAGCCGTGGAGAGCACGAGGCTTGGACTGGGTGCCGTGCGACCGGAGCGATGCTCTCGACGCTGCATAGCCTGTCACGAGGCGATCGACCGAGCGCTCATGCTCCCTCTCAACCTGTGCCTTCCATATCGTGCGTTGGCGGACTTGCATCTGAGTGAGTGGTTCGATGCCGCTAGTTGGGACCGCAGAGGCTGGTCGAGAAAAGAAGCGGAGGTCGGTCGGCGCGACCGTTGTCGCCGAGATGCGTGCATTCGTGCGCTTGTCGAAGTAGGTAACCCGCACGCCGTCGGGCACTTCGATGATCGGCATCGGAATATGGATGGTTGGTCGAGGCCCTTGTCCCGTGCCCTTGTCGAGGCCTTCAAGAGCGACATATCAAATCGCGAACCGGCGCATCGACAATGCATGCATATTTTTCAGAATGTCGCAATCTTGTACCACGTATCCGCCCGTTGAACCCGCGGTTCTTTGCGCCTCGCGACTCGACTTGACAGACAGGACTTGGAAGTGTCACAGGAAGGACAAAACTTCGCGTTTTGGGTTAGTTATATGCTCCACGCCGCGCCGCGACCCCGGCCCGCCGCGCGACGCACGCACGCTCCGCAAAACCACACCTTAGAGAGCAAAGAAGCACCAGATGAAATTGCGCGGCGACGACCGTTCGTTCCGAGGGATGCGCGTGAGCGACAGCAGCCTGCTCACGTACGTGGACGACCTGAGGAACTGCTGCTCGGAGCTTGCAAACGTTCACGACGGCCACAGCTCCGGAGCGGTCACTCCGCGCTTCATCCCCGAGCTCATCGTCGCTCCGTTTGCCGACGCGTCGTACGCGGAGAACAAGCGATATCAGGTGCAGCTTGCTGGTGAGCTCTGGCGTGTGCGCCGACGGATACGTGCGCTCGATGAGGCATGTGCGGCGCCTCCGGCGCCGTTGCCGGAGGCTCCCGCGCCGGCCATCAAAAGTTGGTTCTCGAGCACAGCGCTGGTGGTGCCTCGCGATCTGCCACCACCGTGGGAGCAGCGCGCCGTGGTGCGCGAAATGGCCCTGCGCGCCGCCGTCGAGGCCTTGCAAGCCACGGGTGCGTCCTCCGCTCAGGGCGAAGCGCGCGCGCCGCGCGACGAGGCTGACTTGACAGTGTTGCTGTCGGAGATGTACTCCCGCAAGCACGATGGCGGCGGCGCGACCACTGTGCACGGCTTCACGCCGGTATTCACGGGCATCGCGCTGGACGACGCCACCTACACGTGCTGGCTCGTCGTCGTGCAGCACGCGCTCAGCCGTCGGATCGCCGCCGTGCTGGTCGCGTTGCGCAAGCGACGGCCGCCGCACCCAGAGAGCCTCGAGCGGCTTGCATTTGCATGCATCGGATCGCATGTGCCGCTAGGCGCGAGCGCCGAGACGGCGGAGGGCGTGCGGCTGCGTGTGGCTGTGCTCGAAGCTTTCGAAGCGTGGCGCGCGCCTTCCTCGCCGCCCGAGCCACGCCGTCTGCTCGTGGCGCGATGCGAGTCGCTGGTGTGGCCGTTTGAGCTCTGCAAAGCCGCCCTGCCGCTGCGTCCTTCGTGCCATGCGGTGCTCGTGCAGGCCGGCGACGCGGTCGTTGAGCTGGCCGTGGCGGCGCTGCTGGCCGACAGTGCACCGCTGCGGGCCCATGTGGACGAGGCTGTGGGAAGACTACATGAGGCCCTCACCCGCGCTGCTGCCCTGCACGCCCACGACGGCGCCCGTGCGGGCGAGTGGGAGCCTCTGACGTGGCGCCATCGCCTCTCGACGCGCCTGGCCTTCGAGCTGAGCCAGCGCGCGGAGCTGCTCGCGCTCCCGATGCCCGCGCCGCTGCCGCTTGGCGAGGCGGCGAGGAAGCTCGGCAGCGCCGCCAAGCAGCTCATCGACGGGTTTGGAGGGGGGGGGCGCCGCGCGAAGGCTGCAGAGGTGGTGGCGGTGGAGGCCTTTGCGGCGGCAGCCGTTGGCACGGCGGTGGACGGAACGACGGCGACGAAGGCGGCGGCGGCGGCGGGGTCCGCGGCGGACGACGACGCGGTCGCATGGGGCGGAGGGCTACTCACCCTGCTCCGTCTGCATGCGCACACGCGCTGCAGCGGCGCCGCGCGGCGTGCCCTCGGCACCCTACTGGACTACCTGCTGCACCTCACCCCATCGACCGACTTTTATCGCGCGCCCGACTTGCAGCCGCCGCCGAGTGTCGGCAGCAGTGTCGTCGCCGCCGCCACCAGTGGCGCCGGCGGCACGATTAGCCGAGGGAGGACTACCCACAATATAAGCCGGGGGAGGACCGCACACAATGTGGCTCTTCTCAAGGCCATGGGCTCGGACGCATTGGACGAAATTGACGAATTGGACGCGCTGGACTGGACGACGCCTCGAGCACTTCACAAGGTCGGCGGCGCGCCACTCAACCAGATCGACGAATGCCTGCAGGTTCGTCAATTGCTTCTGAGCGCTTCTCTGAGTGCCACTGAGTGCCACTGAGTGCCACTGAGTGCCACTGAGTGCCACTGAGTGCCACTGAGTGCCACTGATCGATCGACGAGTGCCTGCACGCTGCAGCCTGTCGCGGGCGGCGTCGGGCTAGCCGCTCACCTCGACCTGATAGCTGGTCTGCGCGCCACCGACGGCACGGTCGTCGAGCTGATGGCGCTCCCCGCGACGGAGGCGCCGCCCGCGCTGCGGCGCACCACGCGCAATGGCTTCGAATGCATGCAGTACTGCTGCAATCTCGAGGTGCTCTCCCTGATGATCCGATCTGGCTACCTCAAGATCCGGGCGGGCTCAGAGGCCTACGGTGGCTTTCTCGAGTCGGCTCTGGCGGGATGCGCACCCCTTCGAGGCGAAATCGGCGTGGCGGCGGGGACGCCGCAAGAGGCCCCGCAAGAGACCCCCTTGTTTGTGCGCCTCGTCCTGACGCGGGCTGCGAGGGAGCGGGACAGCGGAGGTGCGTCGTTGATGGTCATCTCGAAGTCGGACCTACGATAACAGCCTCCGCTCTTCATGGCTCTTGGATCTCTGGCGACTTCTGCTGTTGGTGCGACGAAATTTCGGTAGTGTTTCAGTTGATTTTTTCCCCACAGGCCCTCCTTACGCTTCGGGACAGCAGGGAGGACGTCTAGAGAAGTGCTATGGGGGGCCTCTTCCTCGTGGTCGTCGCACTGGGCAGGAGCAAGCTCCTGACATTACCGGCGAAGAAGCTGGTCGACCTCCGCTACGAAGGTTCGCCCCCCCCGTCGCCCCACCCGTCGTGCACGTACAATGTCGACGTGGGCACGCTCATCGACGTGCCGACGTCAGAACACGATCGGATCGTTTGCCTGCACGTGGGCAAGCTGCCCAACGTCCCTTCCATCATCATCTCCTTCCGGCAGAAGCACTCGGAAAACCACCTGTGCATCGAGTCGCAGGGGCAGGAGGGGCAGTTTTGCGACGAGAGCCCGTCCAACCAAAAGGTCGCGTTGCGCCTCTTCTCCCCCACGCTGGAACATAAATATACATTCAACGTCGTCGGTGCGGGGTCGGCCTCAGATCCCCAAGGGGACATCGTGATCGAGGTGATCCCCGACTCGAGCTACCCGTCGCCGCCGCTTCCCCCGGGACACCACGCCCCCCCGCCGCCACCCACCGCCGAGTGCGACGACTATGAGCTCTACGCGCTCGCGATGTGCGCGGACGATGCGATCGATATGGGCTGCGACATCTCGACGCGCGAGGCGGAGCTCGAATGCCTGGATGTGGAGCAGGTGCACCTGCACAGCGAGTGCCGCAACGCGATGGAGGTTCGCGACGCATGCCTCCACAAGTTGCCCGCGCTCCTCCCAATGGAGGTTGCGTCCGCGATGCTCCTCGTCACTGCGTCGTTCACGCTGCTGTGCTCACTCCTGCGCTGCTTCTGCCGCCACTGCTGCAAGCCGCCCGCCGAGAGAGCGAGCCACCCGGCAGTCTCACTCGAGGAGGCCACCGAGGTTTCGGAAGGCTCCGAGGACGAGGAGACTCACGGCGGCGCCAGAGGGCAGCCCTCCGCCGGAGGCGCCGTCGTGGGCTCCGCAGCCGCAACGACCTCGACTCGGGCGGCACCGAAAGGGGGGAAGGCTGGGGCGGCGCAGAAGGCCGCGGCGGTTGCCGACGAGGACGAGCACGACGACCAACTGCCCGCGTACACGCAAGTCGTGGAGCACTCCGCCCTCGTCGTGCAGCCTCTGCAGTGCTCGAGCAGCGCCTCGATCAACTAATTCCCCCCCTTCTTCCGAGTCCTTTTTTCCTTTTCTCGCGGCGTGCGCACGATGTTGCCCTGCGGGGTGTCCACTTTCCACTTTGGCTCTGCGGCGAGCTTGCGTTGCCCTCGATCTCCTTCGATCTCCTTCGATCTCCTTGAGAGAGGGCTGCGTTGCTGCAGCTCAGAGAGGATCCCACGTGCGTGCGCAACCGTCCCGTCCCGGTACAACATACATATAGTGATAAGTGAGGATGCGCTCGCCCGTGTTCCATGATTGAGTGTCACATGGCTCATGAGTCATGAGTTGCGCGCGACTGTTCCTTTATGGGGGGTCTGACCGTCTCGGCGTGGTACGGTACACGGCGATTCCGCCGGGGTGTCCCGGGACGGCCGGGAGAATTCCAGTATACGACATCGATCGGACCGCATGGACGCGACACACACGCGCCGCGCGCGAGGGCACGGAGGCGGAGCATGGCAGCACCCCGACCGGCGGCCGGTGCGCGCGGCCGCGGCGACGGGCGGCCCGTGCCCGTGCGCCGGTGGCGGGTGGCGCCTGGCGCGGTGCCGGTGGCCGGTGCGCGTCACGCACGAGTTACTCAGGTCTCAGCCGTTTAGCCCCGCAGCCGCACGTAGGGCGCCCGGTACGGCGGAGGTTCGGTAACGATTTCCCGCTATCGGATTTGGCATTTGCGGGCCTCTGTCACCGGACCGCCCGCCGCCAACCGCCGCCCCGCCCGCCGACCGCGTAATAAAACCGAACCGCGCGGAACGGCGCCGCGGCGGATAGCCTAAAAAACGGCGCGCGCGAGGCCAGCACTGAAAGCACACTCCACGGGCTCATTGGCCGACCTCCACCTGCGCCCTCCTCCGGCGTGACCTGACTCATCTGAGAGCTGAGTAACTCCTGAGCGGCACGTACAAGACCGGACGATCGAGACGCCGCACGACACGCGGCCCCACCCGCACTGCGCACCGTGCGTGGCAGATGCGACATCACGGACACGATCATGTACCGGACATGCACCGGACATGCATGCACAAGGAACTATGCGTCTATGCCCGACACGACGCCCGACATGCGACTGCAACGTGCAAGGCGCCATGCTCTGCCTCGTGATGTGCATTGTCCACAGTACTCCCCGCATGCATCTCCCGGAATCATCCCGGAAGCATCTCGCCCCGCCATGGTGCTTGGAGCCATGCGCCCAACACGGCGCCCAATCGCATCCCATCCCCCAAAACAAGTGTCACCGCGCCCCGGCCCGAGTGCGCGACGGCGCTGCGCTGCGGCCTCGGGGAGATGGCTCAGGATTTCGGCGGGGAGATGGCATCTCGGGGTTTCGGCGGCTGGGCGAGATGGCGGCCTCGGGTGAAGGAGCTCCTCCTGTGTTGAGGTGTAGATGCGTTGTCTGCAGCCGGCGGGGCGACTCACTTACCCGTGGCGTGGCTTTCGGCCGCTTCGAGGCGGAGGGCGACTTGCCACGTCGCTTGACGACGGCCGCGCTGGTACCCTCCTCCTCCTCCTCCCTCTCGCCTTCGTTGGCGGGCATCGCTGGCAGCGGCTGCGGCACGGGCGCGGCCAGCGGAGGCGAGTGCACAAACGAGGATAGGCCACTTACGCGTAGGCACAAGAGGAAGACGCCCGGCACCGCCGTGAGCCACACGCCGTAGTACGAGAAGGAGTGCCACGCGCTCAGGATGTCCGTGAATTGGAGAAGGTTGAACGCGATTCCCGTGAAGCAGAAGCATGCCATCGTCCAGATATGGCAGGTGAAGGCGAGCAGGGCGCCGAGGACGCCGCGCGTGGCCCAAGGTGGCAGGAGCGGGAGCAATTCCGAGCGCGCGAGCGCCTCGACGTTCACCATCACAAGCATGCCCGCGAAGCACAGGTAGTAGCCCGGTTGCACGCCGTGCCAAAACGAGGAGACGAGGAAGACGGCCAGCTGGCGCGCGACGCGCGGCGTGCTACGTGGCAGCGGCCGGTAGACGTGCGCCTTGAGCCATGCCTGAACCGACATGTTCCAGCCGGCAATGTAGCCCGAGGGCGAGGTGCAGAGCTCGGTAGCGACGAGGTCGACGTTGGATGTGGAGGCGAAGCCGATCAGCAGGGCCGAGAGACGCATCACCAGCCAGCACACGTAGAAGCGCCAGCGGAACTGGAAGGAGGAGATGTAGAAGAACGAGAAGCGCGCCCACGCGGGGAACGACCAGTACTCCCATTCTTTGACGTCGAACGCGTGTTCGTAGGGGGAGAACGGGTACTTGACGCTCAGGTACAAGACGACCGCGCCGACGGCCTTGAGCGCCGCGCGCCCGAGGACGCCGGCCGTCGGCAGCGGCTGCGGCGCCCGCATCGCCTCGGACCACTGGGCGTACGTGTACCAGGGGGCTGTGAACAGGCCATGATAGCAGCACGCGTACCGGATGAGCTCGGCCGCGCTGCGAGGGCCCTCCTCCACGTCTCCAAGGGATGCAAGCCGCAGGACGAGGACGAGCAGCGCGGCGTTCGTCGCGCCTTGCGGCTCCTCGAGCACCCGCAAAATGCCTAGGTGCCCGAACGCTAGCGCAAAGGCACCCGCACGCCGCATGCTCCGTGGCGTGAAGCCGTAGTTGAGCAGCGCCAGAAGGAGCGCCACGGCCAGCTGAATGGCGCCATTGGCGCATGCTCCGACGACGAATGCGATCCCAACGACGGCGCTCGCCGTTGCACGACTAGAGGTGGGCACCAGGCGAAGCAACGCTGACACCACCACCGATCCTACGAGGATGGCGACGTAGACCTTTTCGTCATTCTTCATCTTGGACCTTCTCTGACTGCCGCACAAGGGTGCGCCTTCAAAAGTTGTTGGTGGAGCGGGCGCGATTTTGCCCAGGACGACGCGATACGCAAAGAGCCCCACGGTTCTCACAGGAAAGAGCAATCGGTCAACCGCCCGCAGTTGCGTACCCCCCGGAGTCTTTTTACCGGGTCACAGGTGCAGTATACTGCTGTGGTCGTTCACGCGATCTCGCTGGTACAGCACGGCGAGAAGTCGCGGACAATGCTCTCGCGCTCGCGGATACTCATCATCGCAGCGATGGCGACAGTGGTCACCGGCGCCAGCTGGGCGCCGGCTGCGCCACGATTGAGTCCACCGGTCTGCCGGCTCCACCGCCGTGCGTCTCCGGTCATCGCCGCTGTGCCCACTGCGGCTGCTGGCCCACGCCTCTTGTATTGCGACGGCTTGAGCAAGTCCTACGACGGCAAGCGCTACCAATTTCGCGACATCTCCCTCGGCGTAGCCGCCGGACAGCGTGCCGGGCTGGTTGGCGTCAACGGCGTGGGCAAGTCGACGTTGCTAAGGTGCCTTGCCGGATTGGAGGAGGCGGATGCCGGGAGTGTCGGGGTGGAAGGCCGGCCGGTGGTCCTCTACGTCGAGCAGGAGCCGGCCCGTGGGCAGGACTCTGCTGGCGGCGCGACGTGGACTGTTGCCGACGCGCTGACGGAGCCGATGGTCGCGGGTGCCAGCGCGTCGACGCCCGCGGCCGCCAAGACGGCGGCGGCCCTCCGGGCTGTGCGAGCGTACTGGGAGGCGAATGCAGCACAGGAGGCGCAGTCGGCGGAAGCCGAGGCGAAGATGGTGAGCGCGGTGGATCTGATGGGGAGCGTGGAGGGCTCGTGGGAGCTCGACCAGCAGCTCATCGAGATCAGCGCGAGGCTCGACGTAGGCTCGAGCGCGTTTCGTCAACGGCCGGTCGCCTCCCTCTCCGGTGGTGAGCGCAAGCGGGTCGCGCTCGCGGCGGCGCTCGCGCAGGTCAGACTCTGATTTCGTCAGACTCTGATGGCCCCTGATGGTCCCTGATTTCTCCGGATGGCCTCCAACGGCCCCTGACGGCCTCTGACAGCGCTCGCGGCGGCGCTCGCTCAGGATGCGGACTGATTGCCTCCGATTGCCTCCGATTGCCTCCGATTGCCTCTGATCGCGCTCGCGGCGGCGCTCGCTCAGGATGCGGACGTGCTGCTGCTCGATGAGCCGACCAACCACCTCGATTGGGAGGCGATCGATTGGCTCGTCGACTTCCTCTGCGATCCTCGGCGCACCAAGGAGCTCTCCCTCTTACTTGTCACGCACGACCGCTCCTTTCTAGAGCGCACGTGCTCCGAGATCCTCGAGCTCGACTCGGCCGCCGTGTACTCGTACCAGACCGACGGCAGCTACGAGACGTTCCTCCGGCGGCGCGAGGAGCGACTCGCAGCAGATGAGGCCGACCTGGGTCGCCAGCAAAAGATTCTGAAGCGCGAGGTGAGGACCTTCTGAGTGCCATTGTGCCTCTGTGTGGCCTCTATGTGCCTCTCTGATGCGCACTGGGTGCATGCTGATTGCCTCCCTCCTCAGGGCGATTGGAATGCGAAGCAGCCGCGCGCGCGCCAGGCCAAGAGTAAGTCGCGCTCCGAAGCCTTTGTGGAGCTGCAGGCGGCCAACGAGCAACGCATGAACGACCGCACCATGTCCGCAGCGACGGCCGGTGCAAGCGTGGATCTCGGTGCGGCGGCGGAGGCGGCGGCCAAGGCGCAGGCGGTGGGCGCACAGCGCAAGCGGCCCGGCGGCGGTGGAACCAAGGGTGCCAGTGCGGAGCGTTACCTCGGCGAGAAGGTGAACACCTCTTCTGCCTCGATCTCTCTCGATCTGCCTCGATCTCCACCGATCTCCACCTATCTCCCTGAGTACTGCTGAGTGCCGCTGAGTGCCGCTGGATCGCCACTGAGTGCCACGGAGTGCCGTTGATGACAGGTGATCTCCCTCGAGGGCGCTCGGCTTTCCGTGCCCAAGCCAGCAGCAGCGGGGGCGGCGGCGGCGGGGGCGGGGGCGGCGGCGGTCGCGGCGGCGGGGGACGAGAACGGCAAGCTCGTGCTCTTGGATGGCTTGTCCTACAGCTTCACCAAGGGCGAGCGAGTGGGTATCGTCGGGCGGAACGGCGCGGGAAAGACGTCTTTCCTTCGCGCCCTCGTGGGCGAGCAGCCGTTGAGTGAAGGGATTCGATCCGTTGGTGAGACGGTGCGGATTGGGTACTATGACCAGCGCGGTCTGCAGACGGAGGGGCTGGGAAGGACGAAGTTGCTCGACTATGTAGTTTCACAGGTGGCCTGATTGGCGTCGATGAGAAGCGCCGATTGCCGCTGATTGCCGAGCTTGAGCTGATTACGTCTGATCACTTCTGATCGCTCCCTCGATTGCGTCTGATTACGTCCGATTGCGTCCGATTGCGTCTGATTGCGTCTGTTGCTCCCTCGACAGGTCAAGCTCGGTGTCGATGAGAAGCGCGGCGACGGCGGCGAGGCTGTAAGGCTGCTTGAGGAGTTCGGAGAGGCGGCGGTAGCTGCAGTGCCACTAATGACCACTGATTGCCTCTGAGTGCCACTAGTGACCACTGATTGCCTCTGAGTGCCACTAATGACCACTGATTGCGGTAGCTGCAGCTCGATCTGGCCACTGATTACCTCGGATGGCCTCGGATGGCCTCTGATGGCCCCCTTGATGGCCTCCCTCATCAGGTCTCGGCGGGGGTCATGACGGGAGGAGGAGGAAGTTCGGCCGTTGGTGTGAATGTCGCGAGGCAGCTGCTCACGAAGTTTGCCTTTCCGGCCAGCCGTTGGCAGGATGATGTGGCGAAGCTGAGCGGTGGCGAGCGCCGCCGGCTCCAGTTGCTCGCGTGCCTCGCTGCGCGCCCGAACGTTCTCGTACTCGATGAGCCGACAAACGACCTTGACATCGCGACGCTCACGGTGCTCAAGGAGGATCTCTGATGGCGTGCTGATTGCATCTATGAGTGCATGCTGATTACATCTCTCATCAGCGACGCTCACGGTGCTCAAGGAGGATCTCTGATGGCGTGCTGATTGCATCTCTGAGTGCATGCTGATTACATCCCTCATCAGGTGCTCGAGGAGGATCTCTGATGGCGTGCTGATTACATCCCTGAGTGCATGCTGATTACATCCCTCATCACGGTGCTCAAGGAGGATCTCTGATGGCGTGCTGATTGCATCTCTGAGTGCATGCTGATTACATCCCTCATCACGGTGCTCAAGGAGGATCTCTGATGGCGTGCTGATTGCATCTCTGAGAGCATGCTGATTACATCCCTCATCAGGTGCTCGAGGAGTACCTCGACGAGTATCGCGGCGTGCTGCTCGTCGTGAGCCATGATCGCTATTTCTGCGATCGCGTCCTTGCGCCGCCCGCGCCCGAGGAGGACGAGGTACGCTGATGGCCTCTAATGGCCTCTCATGGCCGCTGATCGCCTCTAACGACACATGATGTTGCCTCCTTCATCAGGACGACGACGAGTTTGAGAGCCGGCCCTCATCCTTATTTGTCTTCGAAGGTGCGCTAATGACCTCTGATGACCTCTGATGACCTCTGATGAGCTCTGATGAGCTCTGATGAGCTCTGACGAACTCTGATGAGCTCTGATGACCTCTGATGGCCTCTGATGACATCCCTCTTTGTCTTCGAAGGGGGCGGCGCCGTGAGCAAGTTTGCCGGCGTCTACTCGGAGTACTTTGAGCTGCTCAAATCGGCCAACGGCTGGCTGGGGCGCGCGACGCGCATCACGGGCTTCGCCTCGCCCCCGCCGCTGCCGGTCGCTCCCCCCGCCGCGTCGCCCGTCGCGTCGTCGTGGGCGTCGCCGACCTCCAAGGCAGGAGGCGCGCCGTCGTGGGCGGACGACGCATCGCTGCCGAAGCCGCCACCGCCGCCGCCAAAGTCGAACGCCGCGCTGAATGCCATCTTGGAGCGCGGGCTCGAGAAGCGCGCGCCGCCGCCGCCGCCGCCGCCGCCGCCGCCGCCGCCCGCGGCGACGTCGCAGCGCCAGGTGAAGAAGGCCCTCGAGGAGGAAGAGGCGAAGAAGAAGGCCGAGAAGGCGAAAAAGGTCAAGGTGTCCAAAAAGGACCGTGACGAGTATGCAACCATCGAGGTGGAGGTTGAGAGGCTCGAAGTTGCGGCGGTGAAGGCGCAGGCGGCCCTGGATCAAGCCAACTCGGCGGCGAGGCGACTGAGCTCGCGCGAGATGCTCGAGATTGCGAGCGCGGCCTCGGCGGCGCGCAGGGCCGCTGATGAGAAGATGGAGAGGTATATGTATCTCGAGGAGCTCATCTCGCAGGCCGACGCATGAGGATGACAGTTGGGAGAGTTTTGCGTCATCATCAAACGGCGGTGTTGTGTACGAGTCCGGTTCTCCGGAGTGCATTGCAAGGCCGGACGCGATCACGCGAAAAGCCATGGCGAATATCCGTTAATAATGCGTATGATTATCATAAATTTACGACCCGCGACTCACAGCCGACACCCGCCCGTTCGCGCCGTCTCGTCCGCTCGCGGTCTCGGTGGAGTGGGATATATCGGGATATACCGCGATACCTTCCCCGGAGGTGACGTCGTGCCCCTTGCCGGCCGCCGCATTGCGTTCTTGGAGGTACGCGACGTTACGACAAGAACCTCCCGTCCATGTATTACATCGATCCGATGTATCGGCCCCGGCCCCCCGCGACGCCGTGCGGCGACCCCGCGCACGCCGCGGAACCCGGAACCCCGAACGGTCACTCGTTGACGGTCCACGCCGTCGGCGGCCGTTGGCGAAGTGAACAGGCGGTGTAAACTGTAATTGATTCTCGTCTCGAGACTCGACCGGTCGCACGTCTCAGACACGCGCGGTCTCCGGCCTGACACGCGGCAGCTCTGCGCTACTGCGGGGCACTTCTGCGTTCTCGCGCCTTGGCCTTCCGGGCAGACGCACGTGTCCTCCGGCGATCTGATCCGGCGACGGACGACCGGCTCGAGTGCCTCCCACACGGTGGCACCAGATCCTCGGCTCCGAGGCGTCAGACACATCCCCCCCAGTAGGATTAACCAGATCCTCGGCTCCGCGGCCGCCCCGCGCCATCGCGGCCATGCATTAGCCATGCATCACATGCAACGGCAGCAACCGATCGCCACCGGACGTATGTCTACTCTCACATGTATCTCAACCGCTAGTACGTTAGGGGCGGGCCTAAGCACTTGCGAAGGCGAAGGCCGAAGGGCATTCGCAACCTACAGCCGTCCTATGAGCGTTTGTACGAGCCACGTGGGAGATCACTTCCCGAGATAGTACATGGCGACGAAAAAGATCGCACCATTGTTCGATTTGAAAGGGTCGAGCTGCTCGGCACACGACAGCACGCCAGCATCAGGTGTTTCAACGAGGTGTTTCGCCTCCTCCAACGAGGACAGCCTGCATCGGGTGACTGCCAATGAACTCGACCTCACCGCTGCTGTCGAGGATGGCGCCCTGCAGCTCGAGGCCATGCTCGCGCACCGCGTTCCGGACGATGGCTGAGTTCTTCAGAATGCGCTCGATCGTGAAGAGCACATTGAGCTCCGTCGCCAGGTGTCGAATCTTGAGTTCGCGCCCAGCGACCGAAGTCGCAGCGTCGAGCTCTACTTGTTGGATAGCGCGCGTGGCCGAGACCACGACGCGGTCCAGAATCGACTCGCCGTGGCTGGTGGGGGGCGCACCCCTGGCTTTGGCGATGGCTTTCATGACCACCTGCGAGTCCGCCTCTCCCAGGACGAGGAGCAACTTGGGTGCGAAGCGCGTGATCGCGTACTCTAGCGAGTGCTGCAGTGGACCGTTCCGGCGGCCCGCGACGAAGCCCATGCTGCGCTGCACGACGAGCTCGCCCGCTGCCAACACCACGAAGGCGCGCATTCAGAGACGGGTGAGCGTAGAGAGAGGTGAGCGTAGAGAGAGGGGTAAGCGTAGAGAGAGGGGTGAGCTTAGAGAGAGGGGTAAGCGTAGAGAGAGGAGTGAGCGTAGAGAGAGGGGTAAGCGTAGAGAGAGGGGTAAGCGTAGAGAGAGGGGTAAGCGAGGGGTGAGCGTAGCCAGAAGTGCGCGCAGTCTCAGGCGTGCTGCTGGCCGGGCACGGGGAGCAGCATGGAAACGGGCGAAGCAGCAACAGAGGAGGGAGGGGCCGTACGGAGGACATCGAAGATCTTCTCCACCGCCGTGTTCTTCTCAGCGCCGGCGAGGATGATGGCGAATGGGTCGATCGCCGAAGAATCAGGGGGCGTGTCGGCCAGCAGGTTCATCAACGTCGTGCTGCGAACCCGACGGCCGATGGTGCCTGTGCCGGTGCCTGTGCCGTTCGGGCCAGCGGGCCGCGCCCTCGAGAATTGGGGAAGGGTCTCGAGAGAGGCCGAGGACGTCAATTTCATTTGGCCGAGTTTACCTCCGAGGCTTCCGCGGCCTGGGGGGTGGGTACTTGCGTCCTCGAGTTTGGTCACGTGTTCGACCTCCATAGGGACGCTGTTGTCCCGGTCGCCGTTGCTCCTCCCTGACTGCTGTAGAGTGCCCAGCGAGGGTGGTGGAACAGTAGGCAACGGAACGGGTGTCATGGCGGGCGTTTGGGGTCTCGAGAGGGTCTCGCCGTTCATGAAGCGCTCGTTGCCTTCCTTGAGACGCGTGATGATGTTCTCAACCTCCGCGCCCGGCGCTGCGGCTTCGGATCGCACGTACGGGGTGATGTTCCACACGTGCATCGGCATCTCTGCCTGCACGATCTCTTGGAGCCTTGGGTGCGGCCCAAGCCACTTCACGGCACCGGACGAGATGTTGTACACGGTGCCGTGCACCATCAGGTCGCCCGAGGCCACACCCTTCCGCAAGACTTCGG
>JWZX01001059.1:0-10696 GCA_001275005.1 Chrysochromulina tobinii
GCGATGGCGGCGATGGCGGCGATGGCGGCGATGGCGGCGGCGCCAAACGGGTGCGCTTCGACGAGCGTGTGGTGGTGGTGCCCATGCCCGAAGGATGGCCGTGCGACGGGGCCAACGGGACCGAAGACGAGCCTCCAGTGGACGCTCGTTGGCTTCAGCTGCGCCCGTCGCCGACAGTGGCGGCGAGGAAGCAGCGACGTCACTTCAGCGGCGGAGGCGCAGCTGGCCGTCTTGCCGAGGCCGGTTTCCCCACAGCCGAGGACGGCGCGCGCGCGGGCGGGCTGCACGGCTCGACCGCGAGCATGGCGGGCGCCGTGGCGGGCGCGAGCACTTCGGCGCCCGCACCCGAGGCGGCGGCGACTGGTTTCCCCACAGGGCATTCCGCTGCAGCTCCGCCGACCGACGCGTGTGCCGTGTGCAGCGAGCGTTCTTCGACGTTGGAGGACGCGCTGCTCGGCTGCGACGGCGAGTGTGCGAGGCACTTCCACATGCGCTGCCTCGAGCCGCCGCTCAACACGGCGCCCGATGGCGATCTCGAGTGGAGATGCCCCGAGTGTGCCACCGCCTCTCGGGTCGGGCCGCAGTATCAGTGCGACAACCTTCCGGCGTGGCAGCCGCCGCCGCAGCCGCCGCCGCTCAAGCAGCAGCAGCCCCAGCAGCCCCAGCCCCGGCCGCAGCAGCCCCAGCAGCAGCAGCAGCAGCAGCAGCAGCAGCAGCCGCAGCCGCAGCCGCAGCCGCCGCCGCCGCAGCAGCAGCAGCAGCAGCAGCAGCAGCAGCAGCCGCAGCAGGGTGGAGGATCGACCAGGCGAGGGAGCGCCGTCCCGAGCGCGAATGGCGAGCCGCGCCGGCGCTCAGGACGGCGCCATTCTACCTCCTCGGAGGACGACGTGGACGATGCCGCCGCCGCCGCCGCCGCCGCCACCACCACCACCGCCGCCGTCGCCACCACCACCGCCTCGCACACCTCCTCCGCCACCTTCGCCACCACCGCCTCGCACTCCTCCTCCGCCACCACCGCCTCGCACACCTCCTTCGCCCAGCGTGGTGCCGCGAGGCGCCGTACCGAGCGCGCACCCGCCGGCTCGGCTGCCTCTTCGGCCGACGGCGCTCGAGACGGCGCCGAGGGCGCTCGAGACGGCGCCGAGGGCGCTCGAGACGGCGCCGAGGGCGCTCGAGACGGCGCCATGAGCTGTGACGGCCTATGGGTTCCACAACGCGATGTGGAGGAGCAGCTGGCGACCTCCACGGCGCTCTTCCTCACGGCGGCAGCGTACGGCGTGGAGCCGCACGCACGCTTCAAGGACGATTGGCGATTGAACTCGTCGATCGCGCACGCACCCCAGGTGCTCGCCCTGCTGCGACGCGTGCCCGTTGGGGTGGAATGTTGGTGCTACTCACATGGAGTCACCGGTCTCCGGCAGCGCTTTCGTGCCAAGCTGGTGCGTGCGACAGTGCAGCACGTGATCGTCAAGTTCCTTGCCGATGAGCAGGGGCGAACGGCAGCACTCTGCCTGCCTGCTCCACTCGTCCAGGTACGCTGATTGCCACTGACGACCTGCCTTGCATGCGAGCGCTCACCACGGCGCCCCACCCGTTGAGCGCCACTGACGACCTGCCTTGCATGCAAGCGCTCACAACGGCGCGCGCCTGCCTGCCCGCCCCACTCGTCCAGTCGGTCACCGTCGATGAGATCGCGCCTCTCCTTCCGAGCGATGCCACGGCCACCGGGGGGGCACCGGCCGCGCCCACCACGGCGCTCGAGGCCGGTGGCATGGGCAGCGAGGACGATGCCGAGCGGGAGCGCCGGCGGAACAGCAGTCGGCTCGCCGGCCGTCTCTCCCTTCCCTTGCCCTCGTCGTCGTCGTCGTCCCCTACGACGACGCCCACGACGGGCCCTTCAGCGCCGCTACTCCCCTCCCTCAAGCCCCCATCGCTCAACTCGACCTCCAGTGCCGCCCCTCCGCATGCTCCCTCTACCGGGAGCCCCAGCTTCTGCTGCGCGGCATGCATGGGCAAGCACCGTCCCCACACGTGTGGCAAGAATAAGACTGCTCAGCTTCGTCAGAGCGACTCGCCCAGCAAGACGCGCGACGGGACGGGTTGCAAGGGATCGGCACCGCCGCCGCCGCCGCCGCCGCCCAGCACGGCGCGAGGGGAGGAGGAGGGCGAGCGCTGCGAGACATGTCAGCTGGTACGCTGGGAGCCTGGCAATGAAATGCTGCTCTGCGATGGGCCGGGCTGTGAGCGCGCCCTGCACTTGCGCTGCCATGTACCTCCGCTCGATCAGATCCCCGAGGGCGACTGGTTGTGCCCATGGTGCCGCCCAGCCACCGGCGTCCTCCCGGGCGTCCGGAGGAGCACACGCGTCTCCGATCACACGTGATCTCCCTCGATCTCTCGTCCGGAGGAGCACACGCGTCTCCGATCTCACTTGGGGCACGCGCGACGGCTCCGGCCAAATGACACTCAGATACTCAGCTGTACATGTAGAGGCAGCGGCGGCAATGGCGATGGGCCAACCTGGTATCCGTCGGCATCGTCGGATCGGAACCTGCTCTCGTAAACGTAATCGGCATTCGTAAGGACATCGACACGGATCACGGTCAGCACACCGCAGCGATCAGCGTAAGGAGTCAGCCTAGACAAACCTCGTCCTTGAGCTCGACGCCAGTGTGCGTGCAGCCACGCTCGTGTGCACTAGCGTAGCCTCAAGGTCACACCGACTGCCTTTCTAGCATTCTCTTTTATTATTCCCCAATTTTCAAGGCTGTAGGCTCGACGCCATACACGCGGACGAGCGCGTCACACGACAGACCCTCACGTAGACGCGTCGGTGCTACGGAGGTGGTCTACCGTGGTAGTCCGGTATAGAGACAAATACACACCGTTCTCTGTTCGTGCGTGGCTGTGAGTTCTGCACCCATCTGCCGCAGGCATGAAGTATGTCTCTTTGCTTGCTCTTTTGCTCTTCTTCCTTCTCTGCTCTCTCGCACCTGGTGCGCACGATGCTCCACGTAGATCGCGTGACTCATCGGCGGAGGGTGGGAAGCATTTGAAAGCGTCAGGTGGTGAGGTGGCTACGACGCGCTCGTCCAGCCGAGAATCGACATTGCATGGTACCCGGAGTACCGTCCGTTCTTCTTGAGAATACTCTTAAGAGGTGGATGAGCCTTGACCGCCTCCGCTCTGGTCGCCTCGGCGGTGGCAACCACGCGGTTAGCTGCTGCTGCAAGCTGGGCGCCATGGTTGCTTTTCGCCTCTTGTTGCGCGGCCCCGAAGGCCCTGGTCGCAAATGCTAGCTCGGCGGCCTTCATGTTTACGAGTCCTGCTTGGTGCGCGCTTGCCAAGTGACTTGCACGTGTTTTCCACAGCTGTTCTCCCGCGCATTTCCCATTTTGACTCCCCAATTTATGGGACATTCCGCGCGCGCGTGTTTCTACATGAGAGGTTGCAATGTTCATTGATTGACCCAAAAAGGAAAGACTTCCTATTTCGTCAATTGTTCCTCGAGGTAACGAGAAGAAGGACGCCATGCAGACGCACGTCCATTTCTTCTCTCGGCGAAATATGACCGATCCGCACGAGAATGAAGTGCCGGCGTGGGATGCGCCTCTACCACAGCCCGAGACAATTCCGGTGTGGGATGCCCCTCTACCACCGCCCGAGACGATTCCAGCGTGGAATGCCACTCTACCACCGCCCGAGACGATTCCAGCGTGGAATGCCCCTCTACCTGCACTTCATGTCTCGCCCTTATTCAAACGCTTTTCCTCCAGCCTCCCAACGCAATCTAACCACAATCATGAGGCGCTCGCATTTGGTCGCACCTTGAGTCGCAAAGGCAGCCAAGCAGTGACCGACTTCATTCCCACAACGTAAGAGCAACTGCGACCACGCAAATCATGAGCGCGCCTGAACGGACGGTGTGCTGTATGTGCGTGTATGTGCCCCGTGGTAGACACTGTTCCCGCACGCAACGTTGGTGACGTCCTTGATCTGTGTTACACAATCGTAAAGCGTCGTAGTAGAGTAAGACGGTCGTATCGCGTGACTCCCGCGGTGTAGACGGCGTAGACCGAGCTCGCCGCTTCCTCACATGTAACACTCCACCGGTATCCTCTCCAGCCTCTACTAGAAGAGTGACGGCGGTACGGTAACGAGTAAAAATCGTAAGAGCTAAGACTAAGGTCTAAGCGGCGGAATCTAAGAGCGTATAACGCTCTCCGCTTCTCGACCGTGCGCGCGGTGATCGAGCACCGGGCTTCAATATCCCAATATCCGGGATTGTTCAACGGCGCGGGCGCGCGCGGGCGCGCATCGCCCATCGGCGTGCATCGCGGGGCCGTCTCCACCTGACGGTTACCACGTGTATCGCGGAACATGTTCACGCGCGTTGCGCTCCGTCATCAACAGATGGCGCTCTAAACCGGTCGAAAACGCCGAACGCAATAATGGTCGGTGCGCGATATAAAGCCGTAGCAGTAAAGTGAGATGTCCGCCCAAGCAAAAAAAGCCGGCTAGGCCTGTCGTAGCTCGATGGGCAGATCCACAGCGTCGGCGCCGGTCCGCAGCAGGAACCGATCGAGCATGCGCCAGCGAGCGCGCGTGGTGTTGGTGTGCGCGTGCGCCCAGAGTTGCAGCCGGTGGCGGCGCTGATCCAGGTCAATCGTGCGCAGCTGGGCCTCCAGATCATCGAGAGAGTCGAACTGGACGAAACACGCGTCGTTGGCGGCGCTGTACCATTCGGTCGCGCCGAGCATGGCCTCGGTGAGTTCCTCGGTGCCCGCGCCCGTCGTGACGAAATCGTGCCTCGTCGACTGGAAGAAGAGGCCACGTGTCTGGTACAGGTGGACGAGCAGCCGCGGCGTGGGGATGAATGTGATCAGCCCCGCCTGCGCGTGCTCGAAGAGGGCAAAGGTTGTGGGCGCGTACGGCACGTGGACCACCGCACGGAAGGTGCGCACCGCCTTCGGCCCTCCCCATTGCTGCATCGCATCAGGCCATACGCCGGACGTCCAGACCGGAAGACCACGCGCTGCGAGCGCCGCTGCAAGGCCCAGGCGCGCCTCGTTGACCTTTGGCAGCACAAAGAGGCTCGCCGGACGGTCGACGGACGCAGGCACCGGGTCGTGGGGGGCGGGTTCGTCAGGACTCATGAGGCCAATGGGACGGAGTACGGCGGGGGAGGGAAAGTCGACGGCGCGCACGTGCGTGGCGTACCACCACTCAAAGTGAGTGGAGGAGACAACGGTGACGGCGGCGGAGTCACGCACCGACCGGACGGCAGCGTACCATGCCACGTCGCCCACCGCGCCGTAATCAAACCTGTTGCATACCCAGAGCAGCAGCTTAGGGCGCCGCGCCGGCGGCGGCGTGTCAGAAGGGCTGGCGCCTGCGGCCGCCGCTCCGGACGACGTCTGCGGCCAGCCCGCATCGAGTAACGGCCACGCGAGCGGCGCCGTGTCGCCCACGATGACCAGGTCATAAGGCGCGAGCCGGGCCGCCCATTGATTTCGGCGCCACAGGCACTGGGCACGCCCTTGGTCGAAGCGGTATCTGGAGGAGGGCTGTTGATGCTCCGACCCACCGCCGCCGCCGCCTTGTCCAGCGTCGCCACCCTCGCTGCCACCATTGGTGCCACCCTCGCTGCCACCATTGGTGCGGCCCTCGTCGCCCTGGCGCCGCCTCCCCTCGAGGCCGCGCGCCACACAGCCAGCCAGCCAGCCCTCTTCGTCGAGGTCAGGCGTGCTCAGGATCCACCCAAGCTCCTGCGCTGCCCAGCGCACGCTCGCCGCCACCCCGCCGTGAAAGGTGAGCAGGAGCACGCGGGGCGGAGAGAGCGGCACGTGAGGCAGCGCATGCGGCGTCGTGTCGGGCGCGTGAGGCAGCGCAGGCGAGGACGGCGGCGAGGCGGCGAGCGAGCGCTCGGCGGCAAGACGGCGGTCGCGCGCGGCGGCGTGGGAAGAGGATGCCGCCCGCGACGACGCCTGATCGATCTCGGGCACGGAGGCCGTTGCCCGTCGCGGCGCCTCAGCCTTTCGCGCCCGCGCCGTCCCGAGCGGCCTTCGCAGCCTGCGCGCCTCCGTCTCCGCCGCCAGGGCCAGCGCCGGGTGCGCCGGGCACGGCATGGCGCGTGTGAAGGCGTCGCGGGCCTCGGCTAAGCGGCCGGTGCCTTTGAGGGCTTGGGCGTGCCAGTACTCGAGTGCACAGGCTTCTCGCCTCGTAGGCTCCTCATCCGAGACTGCAGCCGCGTCCTTGGCACGTAGCTCTGCGGCTTCGAGCACGTCCCCCGCCCCCGCGCTCACGCCATCGCCTCCACTGGCACTGGCGCCGTCGCCCTGATCGGCCAGCAGGAGGAGCTCTCGGCCGCGCTCGGTGGCGGCGAGCGCCTTCTCAGGCTCCTTCTTTCGTAGGTGCAGCGCCGCCGCCTCCCGAAGCAAGGCGAGGGCGTACGGCCGGTTGCCCACGGTGGCCTGTGTGCGCCCCATCTGCTCATAGAGAGAGCCGTTACGCGGGTCGCGCGCATGCAAGAGGTCGTACACCGTGAGGAGCACCTTGTACGCATGCAAGTTGGTGTACACGCACGTGAGGCTCGTATTGAACGCCTCGATGGCGCCGCCCACGTCGTCGCGCCCGATGGCAAGGTAGCCTTTGGACTTGTGCACGTCGCAAAAGAGTGGATCAATCTCTTCGGAGGCCGCGCAGTGCACCGCCGCCTCGTCAAACCGGCGCTGCTGCGTGCGCAGCGTGCACATCTGCTGATGCAGCTTGGCCGAGCGCGGGCATGCGAGGATGGCGGCCTCGAAGGCGGTCTCGTCCGTGCGCCAGTCAAGGGTGCGACGGAGCGTCCGAGCCGCCAGCGCTCCGATGATGAGCCCAATTAGGGGCGCCCCCGAGCGGCCCCACATGGCGCGTCGCACGCGCTCGAGGCGGGTGAAAGGGGCGGCGGGGGAGGCGGGGGGGCGGCGGCGGGGGGGCGGCGGAGGGGGGGGCGGAGGGGGAGGCGCGGCGGCGGCGGGAGCGGAGCGCCGTCGGACGGAGTGCGTTAACGAGGAGCAGTACTGCTCCAACGGAGGGCAGGTAGAGCGTCCGCTCGGCGACTAGGGTGCCGAGCCGGAGCGGAACGTGCGAGATGGGCACCCAAGGCATCAGCAGCCACGCGGCGGCGACGAGTGTGTGGCGCGCATGGACCTGGAAGCACGCTCGCCAGAGCAAAGAGCCCACACCCAAGAGGGCGCCCGTCACGAGCAGCACGGGCACGGCATTGGACAACTCGACGAGACTTGCCTCGTCCGCCATCGGCACGCAGTCGAACGAGTACTCGATCGAGAGGGTCGCGGGCCAGAGGAGCAGCCGCACGTACTCGAGTTGCACTCGACACACCGAGAGCGCCCACGCGAGCCGCCCGGGAACGAAGGCGAGTGGGTTCTCGGCTCGCCGTATCAGTCCCGAGGTGGCGAGCGAGGCGGCGGCAAAGGAGACGGGCGCGCCGGGAGGGCGCATCAGGTGGAGCCGCAAGGCCGCATAGCCGACAGCGCACGCACCGAGCACGCACGAGCGCCCGATAGTACCCAGCAGCCCATGCCGCAGCCCTCGCGCTGGAAGCACCACCGCAATTTCATGTGCGCCGAGGACGCCGAGGAGCGTCACGCCCGTCTCCTTGCATAGCACCGCCACGGCGAAGCACGCGACCACGCCGAGCGCGAGGGCGAGCGCAGGCGTCGGTGCGGAGGCGCGCCCGAGGGCGGCGTAGGCGCGCGCGCCGCCAAAGCACGCGAGTGCGCAGAGCAGCTCCGCGCGGCCGACGACGCCAGTGACCGCCTCGACGTGGACGGGATGGACGGCAAAGAGCAGACCGGAGAGCAGCGCGACGCGGGCGCGCCCGCGCCGCGCGGGCCACGCGAACGCCGCGAGCGTGGACACACATGCCGTCACGGCCGCGTGCAACATGGCGTTGGTCGCGTGGAAGGGCGTCGCATTGAGATCTCGACTGGCTCGCCCGGCGCGTGGCGTGCCGCCACTGCTGAGCCACGTGTGCGCGCGGAAGCTCAGTATCGTGAGCGGCCGGTACGATTTGTGAGAGTCCTCCTTGACGAGCGGCTTGCCCCAGAAGTCGTGCACGAAAAGCTCGGAGACGGGAGTGTGCAGCTGCAAGTCGGCGTTGTCGAGGATGGCGAGGCGGTCGTCGAAGACGAAGCCGCACGCGAGCGAGGAGGCGTACGCCGCGAGCGCCACGAGCGTGCTGAATAGCACGGCGACCGAGTAAGGGAATGGCGGCATGGTGATCTTTGGGCTCTTTTGTTAACAGTGAAACAGGACACAGTGAAGACCAGCAACCAAATCTCAGATACGCGCTGGGGAGCGTTAAGCGGGTTGAGGTTAGAGCAACCGGTGATCTGCGAGCCCACCCTCGAGGAGTGGGGCACAGGCCGGCGCTCCCCGCGTATCGAAGACTGGTTACAGATACCCCTCCGTGGCAAGTAGCATGTCGACTCAGGCGCAGTGGGCGTGGGAGAGGGGACGCGCGCCGCGCGGCGGGCAGTGTGCCAAGGATCGCGCGACGGCTCGAGGGAAAAAAATAAACCTCATCATCGCCGTGGCTCGTGCCGGCGAAGGGCAACAAATCCCTCGTCCCTCGCCGATGGTGCCCAGTTGGCACACAAAAAAAGAAAAGGGCAGGTTCGGAGTTGGGGCGGGGCTTCGAGGTCAAATCCCCGATCGGTCGCCGATCTTCAGGAGACCGGGCGGACCGAGTAAAGCTCCGCTCGCTTATCGTCCTACGTCCTCCCTGCCCAACCCCCCGGGCCAGGTGAAAAAAGAAAAAGAAAAGGGTAGGTTCGGAGTCGGGGCGGAGCTTCGAGGTCAGGTCCTCGATCGGCCGCCGATCCTCAGGGGATCAGTCGGACCGAGTAAAGCTCCGCTCGCTGACCGTCCTACGTCCTCCCTGCCCAACCCCCCGGGCCAGGTGAAAAAGAAAGAAAAGGGTAGGTTCGGAGTTGGGGCGGAGCTTCGAGGTCAGATCCTCGATCGGCCGCCGATCCGCAGGGGATCAGTCGGACCGAGTAAAGCTCCGCTCGCTTATCGTCCTACGTCCTCCCTGCCCAACCCCCCGGGCCAGGTGAGAAAAAAGAAGAAAAGGGTAGGTTCGGAGTTGGGGCGGAGCTTCGAGGTCAGGTCCTCGATCGGCCGCCGATCCGCAGGGGATCAGTCGGGCCGAGTAAAGCTCCGCTCGCTTATCGTCCTACGTCCTCCCTGCCCAACCCCCCGGGCCATGTTAATACACTCACACACGTAAGGAGGACAGCTGTGAAGACAATACAGTCGTTCACACTGCCGCTTCCCTCTCTTCCCTATGGGTCGCCTCACTAGTCCCGCACTCACGCTCAGGTTCAGAGTCTTGGCCATTTCATTCACAACACACCAACACGCACAAAACTTTTCACAGCCATGGATATTTTTCACACCCTCGGAGCTAGGTCGAAGCAATGGAAGCAGCATGGGCCAAGGCCGACCGCGAGGCGGAGAATCACAAGGCCAAGATGGCCGCCAAGGAGGAGGCGCGCGCCAACCGAGAGATGCTGCTGCAGCCGGCAGCAAAGAAGCCCAAGCACGAGAGGAAGGTCCACTCCACTGCAGAGCAACGGCAGCGCAGGATGCGTGCACCTCTCCCTGGCGAGGACGCTGACAACGAGCCGGTGCAGCAGCTGCGCGTCTTCAAGGACGATGGCTCGGACGTGACGTACGCAAGGGCCGTCGTCGAGATAGTCTCCTTCCTGCAAGACTATGATCAGGAGGCGACCCAGGAGGAGGTGCGGCGCGCGCTGGGCATCGACCTGCTGCAGCAGGACGGCATGCTGCTCGACGAGCTCGAGCACCACCCACGGATCGAGCGCATCGCCGATCCCACCAGCGACCGGCTGCGTTACAAGCCGCCCTACGGCGTACGCAATCGTGGCATGCTCGTGCACGTGCTCACGAACGCGCAGCCACACGCGAAAGATTTGGAGCCGGACGCTCTGCGCCCGGTGCTGCGCTCGGAGCTCAATCCTGACGAGACGTATGCAGGCGTGGACGTCGACGTGGACGAGCTTCTCGCCGAGGGGCGCGTCGCGCGCGTCGAGCCGTCGGACAAGAGGCACACCGACTTCCTGCTGTTCGCGATGCCGCCGGGCCGGCCAGCCATCGAGGAGGTGCGCGCTCTCTGGCGGAAGGAGCGCGTGCCGCAGGGGACCCAGCTACAGGAGGAGCTGCTCAAGCGCAATCTGCGCAGCAAGGATGAGCTCGCCAAGCGTAAGGAGCGTAAGGCGGCCGAACTCAAGGCTGCGAAGGAGCGGGCCGACGCCGAGAAGGGCAAGAAGGACCGTACCGGCTCCATCCGCACCTGGAAGAATACTCACCTGGGCACGTCCGACGAGCTGAGCGAGATGTTCAGACGGTGAGTGTACAGGTCGTGTATTTTAACCATGATGATCTCGAAAAACACTATTAGGGTAGCGGCAAGGGTCACTCTCGATATCGTACGCCCCGCCGCGCCACCGCGGCGCCATGCACGGCGCACGGGGATGCTCGCCGTGTTTTGCCGTTTTCCGGTTCCGCCGAAATTGTGGTTGACGATGATCTGGCCTCCCATAATGTCAGTCTGCGAGCGTGCGGCGCGGGCAGTGGTCAGCTTGTACGCCATCTTCACGATGGAGAC
>JWZX01001060.1:0-19746 GCA_001275005.1 Chrysochromulina tobinii
GGGGGCGCGGGCCGCGCCCCGCCCGCGCCCGGTTCCGCGTAACTAGATCGGTAACACGCGCGCGCCGCGCGATCGAGTCTAACACTAAGGGTCTAGGTACATTACTCGACGAGGTCTAGTCACCTCGCCTGCGCGCTGCGCCATAGATTAACGGCTGAGAGCATGAGCTTACAACGATACATGGAGCTGCGTACACGAGCTACCGGCCATGGAGCCACCTGCACCTCGCTCCTCAGGGCCTCCTTGGAAACTCGTCCTGGTGCTTGCTACGGCGCGGCCTCGCGTTCCTTCGCCTCGCTCGGGAACGCTCGGCCGCCATCGACGACCTCAAGTACATCGATCCCCATAAGGGCTCGCGCAGCGCACGCGCGAAGGAAGGCGTCACGCGCTGGCAGCTCGCGCAGTTCGAAGGTGTGTCCGACTGGCCAGCCCTCGAAGGCCTTCATCGGCCGAAGCAGCGCGGGGGGGGTATGGATGTACGCGAGACGGCCAGGGCCGCTCGGTTCCGGATGCGCCTGCGCCACACGCTTGCCGTCATCTGGGCGATCAGACTCAGGGCGGATAAGCTCGAGGCGCACGACCTTACGCAGCCGCGTGCGCGGCCAGAGCGAGAGGGTCGTGATGGGCTCGTGGGGCGCACGGCTCGCGCCCGCCTCGCGCGCAGCCAGCCTCGCCTCGAGTGCGTTCAGCAAGTTCCTCTGCGTCTGCCGGTGGCGGCGCATGCGAGTGCTCAACTCGGCGCGCGCCTCGGCCAGACCAACGGCCGCATGCATCTCCCGCCAGAGCTCGCGCGACTGCTCCCGCCAAACGCCCAGAGCGGCGCTCGGCGCGAAGGAAGCTCCCGCCTCCTCCGCCGCCGCCGCCTCCGCCGCCGCCGCCTCCGCCGCCTCCGCCGCCGCCGGAGCCGTCATGGCCCGTCCAGGCAGCCGCCGCGCCCCGGTAGCTGGCCAGGGGCCGAATGGAAGGGCAAGGCGGAAGCGACGCTCGTCGAAGCACTGTGCAGCCACGGCGTGCAGCACGTACCCACTCCAGCAATTGTCAGCCGTTGGTACCGCCGTGGTGAGGTGCAGAGAGCACTCGGTGCCTGTGGCTTGCGCTACATGCATGGCGCCACGCGGGATGTAGAGGATCGCGCCGGGCTCGAGCGTGACTTCGAGCTCTGCAGGCCCGAGCGCGCGGGGATCGAGCGGCGGCGCGCCCTCCTCCTTGCCTGCCTGCTCGTTCGCAAACGGGCGGCACGTGGTGCCGCACGTGCCGCGCGCCCATACGCGCCACCTCTTGCAACCGTGCATCTGTAGCACGAGCACGTCTCGGTCGTCGCTGTGCGGCGGCGCCGTCTGCGACTCGGGCGGCGTAAGGTATAGGTTCGCGTACGCATGGCGGAAGGTGCGGCCCAACTCGCAGCAGAGCTCGTTGATGCGTGGCCATAGCTTGTCGACATGGTTGATGACGACAGAAGCCCCACTCGAAAATGCCGAGTGGGGTGACGCATAAGTGCCCGTCTTCTTCAGGTCCTCAAATAGGATTATCTCCGCATCTGCGAGCTGCGCTCGCATAAGCAAATTGTCCATGTCGGAAAGGCACAAAATGTCGTCAAACGGAGTTCCCTCGCTGGCCGCGGAGGGTATGGCGAGCGGCTTCTTGTCCCAGTTGTCCTCGAAGAACTTATCCAGCGCGATATGATGGCCGAAAAGGCGCTCGAGTGGTGCTCGACGAGGCGAGGGACGTGGAGGTAGCGCTGGCCCAGGTGGCGAGGGTGCTGGAAGCGCACTGGCGGCCCCGCCATGGTCCCCGCCCTTCGGCATTCTAAAGACTCTAAAATACGTGAGCGTGAACGTTCACAATGATCATGCGGCTTGCATGCTCTGCACCAACAACACGCATCCCATGCAAACAAAACAACCCGATTGCACGGATCTCTCCCTGCTGTCTCAGCACGCGCCGCTCATCGGTACGCCACACACGCAGGTTTTTGTTGTCTTTTTTCCGCATGTCCCGTGTGCTCGTCAATCCACCTCAGTCTCTCGCGCGCGAGTTCTTGATCGCTCGGTCGCTCGGTCGGGCCTGTCGCTACGCTCTTGGAAAGTCTGACCGAGCCAGCTGCCCCACGGTCTCATTTGGGTTCATGCCCTTGCTCGTAGACAGAGACGGCACGCGCCTCAGCGACCGCTGAGCAGCTTGGTCTCCGCGTCCTTCTTCGCCTTGTCGGCAGCGGTCTTCTCCGTCTTCTCCTTGTTGCTCCAGTAGGAGTAGGCGAGCGAGGCAAAGACTGTCACGGTCACGCCCACGCACAGCATTGGGTCCGTGACATTATCTACGAAGATCGCGGCGCCGGCAAGCAGCACGACCTGCTTGAAGTTGCCGATCATGACAAAGCCTAGGGACGAAGTGAGTTTGATCGCATAGAATGTGACGGGGCCGTAGACGCCCGCGAGCACGCAGCCCAGGCCCACGTACGCCCAGTTGCGCCACGCAAAGTCGTTTTGGAAGAACGTGGTTTGGACCCCGGGTTGCATCACCATGTCCGTCACGATCGAGATCGGCAGCAGCACGCAGGTGGCAATCGTCGCGTCGAACCAGGCCATCGAGACGGCGGAGAGCGCCTTACGGTTCCCCTGCGCCGTGGCGCTGCGCATCAGGTGCGACACCACCACTGGCCGAAGGGCCGTGGCCACCATCGAAAAGATGACCAGGCAGTAGCCTATCCACTCGGGCGTGTCGGTTTCGGGCACGTGGCCGCCATACGGCACGGTGAGCAGCGTGCCGGCGACGAGCACCGCGACGATGAAGAGGATGGGCAGAGAATACGTCTTGCCCTCGATGAAGTAAGAGAAGACGAGCGTCGGGAACGGCATCGCCGATTTGAAGATTGTGTTCACCGTCAGCGAAATGGACTCGAAAGACGCGTTATTGGTCGCAATCGATGTGGCGTAAATGACTGATACGAAGATGAGCCACCCCCAATTCTGCTTGAACAGCTCTGCGACGGGAAAGCGCACGGACGGTGCGATGAGACACCAGATAGACGTCATGATCACGATCGCGACCTGATTGAGCATCGAGTAGAAGATGGGGATGGGCAAGTGCAAGTGGCCACGCTCGCCGCCGCCATCCAGATCGTCCCTGCCACCAAGCAGAAAGGCGCTGTAGTAGTTGAGCAACAGGTTGAGGATTAGATACGCCGTGACGACGCACACGGCTGCCGGATCGGGCATCCAGCCGCCGCAAAAATTTGGGTCTTCCCATCCGGAAGAGCTCGAGGCTTTCGAGCCCAAGCCCTTGCCTTCGAGGCTTCCCATATTCGCTATCGAGTTTCCTATTTTGGGTCTGAATATCTTTTGTGCAAAAAGGGTTTCCCACTCCCTTGATGGGGCGGATTAAGTCTGTCGGGGCACTGCTCAGGGACCAGGGAGATACTTCCAGTAGCTTTTGTAGCTTGTAGGCCGGGCGTCGCGGACACCGAGTCACACAAACTCTCACCATTCGCTCAGCTTCTCATTCTGAATGAACGCGCCGGTGGGGCACTGTGCGGCCGGCGTTGCGACGAGGAGCACGGCATTGCGCGCACCGAGGGCTGGCGGCCTCGTGCCTTTGTGGCTGCTCATGTCGGTGTCACAATAGCCCGGACAGCAGGCGTTCACACGAAGCCCGGGATACTGGCGCGCGAGCACGTTGGTGGCCGCGATGAGCGCCAGCTTGCTGATCGCATAGTTGCTATTACTCCACCCGTTGGCCTGATGGTTGCCGGCGGCCACATCGGCTTCAAACTTGTCAGCGAGCGAGCGCACGCCATTGAGCGTCAGCTCAGGCGACGAAAAGGCTGCCTGCAGCAGTGGAGAGACCTGACGCAGCCTGCCCGCCATCGATGCGACGTTCACAATGCGGCCGTCTTCGACGCAGCTGTTGGTGAGTAGCGGTAGCAACGCCTCGGTGACCTCAAGGGTGCCACGCAGGTTGATGTCGAGAGTCGGCTTCGTCTGCTGCACGAATGGAGTCGGGTCTGCCGCTTTGAACGCGATCGCCGCATTGTTGACGAGACAATCGACCCGGCCGAAGTTTGATTTGACTGCTTCGGCAAATGCGTGCGTGCTTGCCGTGTTGCCTACTTCGAGCGGCATGTAGATGCCACCCACCTGCTTGGCTGCCGCCTGCCCTCGGCCAGCATCCCGGCAGGCCATAATAACCGTCCCGAACAAGCCGCTCTTGACGATTTGCTCGGCGATGTGAAAACCAACGCCCTTATTCGCGCCGGTGACCACCGCGACGCGCTGCGACTTGGCGCTCATGGAACATGGTCAATCTCATGGTTTTGCCGGGAGACGGCTTTGTGAGAATGACCGAGCCAACTCAAGTCAAGTCAAGTACACATGTACTCAAATGCCAGTGAGGTTGGTCTCTCCCAGCACGCAGGGTGTTCCCTGTCGCTTGCTGCCCTACCCCTGGCAATTGACCCCTGGTGCCCTTCACATAATTTCTTGTAATACTTGTTGGCAATCAGGTGGGGGGGGGAAGCTAGGAGTGGGGGTATTGCTTTGTCATCGACACATACTTAATTTGCCGTCGTTGTCGTGCCGAGCTGTCTGTTTACATGTAGTGTGTTCATGCACGCACATACTAACAGTACTAATCGTGATACGTAAACATGGGAGCAGCATCAGGAGATCTGGTGAACTGAAGACAAGACACTTCCTCGGCGCGGCGCTTTTGCGCCGCAGCGTCCGAGTTTTTTTATTTATATGCTCAATATGCAGTTCGAACAGTACTGTACTGTACCGGTTTACCGGTACATAGGATAGACGCGATCGCCGACGGGAGCGGGGGAACAGTCGCGGGGTTTGCTCAGTCGTCACCGGTAGCGTCGCTGTTGCCCTGTTCCGCGGAGAGTCGTTAGCAGGTTTCTTCTGTGTCAGATTTGCCTTCTCGCCGAGGAGCTCGGTAACGATGAAGGGCGGTTGGGCCCATGGGCCGGGGCGAAGGTAGCTTCGGCGAGCGAGGAACCAGGGTGCGCCAGGCGTAGAGGCGTACCCCCGCCACCAGCCGAAGATACGGTGGGGAGCGCCCACACACAAGGGGGGGGGACGGGCATGACCGGAGCTGCGCTCCTCTGTGTGCCTTTGTGCTTCCGCGTGTCCCGTGTGTCCCGTGTGTGTCCCGGCTCCCCCCGGTGTCTTTTTGCCGGTAGGAGCGCGCAGCGCGCCGTTTCGCGCGCAGAGTCGTTTCCCCACAAAGGGGAAATTCGCTCGCTGGTCGCGTATCCACCATGCAGAACCAAAGGCCAGCCTACGCTCGGCCCAAGGCTCCGCGCGGCACACTCAGTTTTTAGTGAAATCCCTTAACGAGCTCACGTACGAGAATGGCTGAGGGAACATCAGCACCAGCTCCGCCTTTGATGGATCGCGCTGGCGACAGCGCTAAGGCGCTTGGAGCATACGAGTCGCTGCTCGTCAGTCAGACCAGGAAGGGCTGCATTCAGGAGCTTTTGGGTTGTGAGGCCACAAACGAATTCAAGATCTATCCGAGCAAGGAGCAGGTGCGCTGCACAAATCCCGATTCCGCTGCACCACCTGCCATTACTTGCCTATATATCCTGTTGATGTTGGTTCACTGAGCCCGTACCGCGCTTCGCGCAGTCCAATGGGGACTCCATCTTCTACTCGCTGGAGGAGAGCACCTTTTGCTGCCGCTTCTTCTGCAAGAATCAGCGGGCATTCACGCAAACTGTGTGGAAAGGCACCAAGGACCAGCGCGAATCGGTCATCATGACGATGAAGAAGGAGTGGACGTTGCCGGTGGCACCGTGCCAGTGTTGCTGCATCCCAGCCATCTCGTACTTTGCTGCGGACGGCAGCCCCATGGGCAGCGCCAGCGTGCCGTGCCATTTCTGCCTGCCCTCGATCTCAGTTAAGGACCCTTCGGGGAATCAGGAGTATGCCATTCAGATGCCATCGTGCTGCGGCGGCCTGTGCGTCGATGTGTGCGCCGAGGGCCTCTGCAACTTGAAGATCCCGTTCTACATCTACCCGCCCGGCAAGGGCGCCAAGGGCGAGGAGATCGGCAAGATCATCAAGCTGTGGCGTGGCTTGGGCACCGAAATTTTCACGGATGCCTCCTCGTTCCAGGTTGAATTCCCCAAGGGCATCGACGAGACCGCCAAGGCGCGCGTGCTGGGCTCCACGTTCTTCATCAACATGCTCTTCTTTGAGAAGGGTAACTCTAACGAAGGTCTTGCCGAGATAGCAATTTAATGTGAACGTGAACGAAGGTCAGGGCATGTATATTTGAGCGGGGTGAGATGCCCCCCACATCTGCGTATGATTGTTTCCCAGGCGCAGCGACGCTGTCGGATGAGACCCTGGCTCGGCCAGGACCGGACGGGAGCGTTCCGTGAGTTAAGATGTGTGTGCGGTGATAGGTACGCGGATCGCGGAGCATATCTGTCAATATGTGTGGGGAAATGGCAAATGCGAGGGGATAGGCGTTCGCTGTAATCGCGAGTCTCCGACGCGTGTCGCGTGGCTTGCTTCGGTGCCCGCGTGTGTGAGCGTGGCCTGCGGGTGTTGACCCGCATGCAGAGGTCTGAGGTGTACTCTGTACATGTCAGCTGATTGATCCTTAGACTAATCTTTCTCGAACTTGGAACGTTAGAACGCAGCTGCCAGCTCTGTGTGAAACGGCTGTGCGCGTGGCCTGCGGTGTTGACCCGCATACAGTGTGCATGCCAGCTGATTGACAGACTAATCTTGGAGCGCGTGAGGACCGCGACGAAAATGACTGATTGCTTGAATTCACACTGTTGAAAAGGTCGTGACTTTGCAGCTCTTCGTGCGTGCGAGGGCAACGCTATCGGCCGATGCCGCCAGGTAACTCAACCCCAGGCGATGCCGTCCACGTCCTGCTCGGAGCCACCAGAATAATAGGCGTCCTATTCACGCTCCGACTCGTACAAATCGTGCTCTCGGCGGCCTGGAACCGTCGCTGGCAGCTTTCAAATGCGGTTCTCGGCGGCAGCCCGTACGAGCTGCTCAGCCGTGCGTATGAGGCAGAGTCCATAGGCATCCAGCAGGTGGAGGCTGAGGAACACGACCATGACCACGGCCACGGCGGCCCGCGCGAGGTGGTGATAGTCGATCAGCGTTGGGCAGTCGTCACCGGTGGCAGCCGCGGTATCGGCCGGGCCTTTGTGCGTCTGCTCTCCGACCAAGGGTTCAGTTTGATCATTCTCGACAGCGACGAGGAGGAGCTGCAGAGCACGGCCTTGCAGGCGCGCCAGCGACTCGAGCGCGGCTGGCACGGCGGCGTGTGGCGACGCACACGCGAGGCGCCGACCGTCACCGTGATCACATGCGACGCAGCCCATGTGGACGTTTGTGTACGAAAAGTCGAGGAGGCGATCGGTGCCGTGCCGGCGGGCGGTCTGCGGCTGCTCGTCAACAACGTGGGGCAGAGTACGCTCGCGCCCGCGCTGCTCACGCACCACTCGGCCGCCGAGATCACGCGCCTCGTCCACACGAATGCCCTCTTCGCAATGCAGCTGACGCGGGCGCTTTGGCCGCGGCTGGTCGCACCCCCAGAGGGGAGGCGGGCTGGCGTTCTATTCGTCGCCGCGCGCGCAGCGTACCAGCCGGCGCCTCTCGCATCCGTGTATGCGGCGACCAAGAGCGCGCTTGCCGCCTTCGCTTGCGCCCTACGCGCCGAGGCGACGGGGCTCGGGCTCCGGCTTGACGTCCTTTGTGTCACCCCCGGTCGCGTGCGGGCGGGCGTCACACCTCGCTGGGTGGGAACACCTGCTGGCCTTGCGGAGCCCGACGACGTGGCGCGCGCCGCGCTGCTGCTGCTCGAGACCGCGGGCAACGCCACCCTCGCACCGCTGCTGCGCGAGGCGCTCGCCGACGCCATTTCGCGCCATATGCCCGAGACAGCGTTCGCGCGCCGCTCCTTCAGCGCATGCATGTCAAGGCGCGAGGCGGCCCTAAAATGGGACTCGGAGGCTCGGTGCTGCCTGTGCCTGCAGCCGTATGCGGCCCGTGGCGGTCGTCGCGCGCTCGTGCCCTGCGCGCACGTGGTGTGCAGCCGGTGCGCGCAGGACGCGATTCACGGCGCGTGCCCTACGTGCCGAGCCAGCGTCGCGATGCACACCAAGATGGAGGACCACGTCGAGTGATGCAGTGTGTTTGCTCAACGCAAGCCGGGTGTATTGCTATTGGTATTCGCGTGCATGTTGACGGTCACACTAACGACTTTTAACACAGTCAATGTCTAAAATCGACACCCCACGCAAGACACCGGACGTGCTGGGGTGAACGGGCCGGTGTCGCAGTCGTTGACCCTCAAGCTACGTGGGAGTGGTCTACTATTTTTCATGTTTATTAGGCCCCAACCCTACACCTGTTTGGGAATTGAATGGGTGACGAATTATATACGGTACGGATGCGGTTACCGGTACTGTACCGGTATATGTGAGTGTCCCGGCTCCCCCCGGTGTCTTTTTACCGCGTACTATACCGGCAGCGTGTTCCATTTCGTCAATTTTGATGGAGGTTCCAAGGACGGCGGTGTGCCCGTCCTGCGCCCGCTGGGTCCACCGCTGTGCTTGCCCAAACCGCGACATCGTGCACCGCACGTCCTCCGTCGCATACCTCGTGCGTGCGGTAGATGAGGGCTGGTCGCCCGCGATATCTCGTCGAATACTGCGGACGGCACACCGATGGGTGCGGCGTTGCTTTTCTGCTTGGACTGGCTACACGTTGCACGCCAAGCGCAGTGCGGTGCTCGCGGCCCAGGACGCGCTGAGCCGTATGCAAAGAATGTATGCAGACGCTGCATTCGTCGAGGCGCGCGCGTTCACCGAGTACATGGTGTTGTGCCGTGCGATTGCAAACTGTGAGGACGAGGTGCGAGAGGCGCGCCGATATTGTGGGCTCGATCGTCCGCGGGCCCGGTCGCTCATACCGGGCGAGCTCGCGGTCTCAGCGCACAACGAGTGGCGCCGCACGCGGCCGCTGCTCGCCGCGCCCTGCGAGTCGATCTCACCGCACGGAGCTTCGGCCCATCGGGCCCGTTGGGCACTCACGCCGGATTGCTCGGCGGGGGCAACGGCGGGCACGATGGCCGCCGAGCCGGGCGGCTCGTCGGTCGTGGCCATCCGTCCTGTGCGCCAGTGGCTGAGCGCGGGTGCGGTCTCGTGGAAGACGCCCGACACGATGCTTGGCGCCCGCTCGCGCGACCGCGGACCTGCCTTCGAGGAGATTGAGGAGATCGAGCGCCGTGCCGAGCGTAACGTGGCGGGTGAGGGAGCGCGCGACGGCTCGAGGCGCCGTGCCGAGTGTGTGCTTGAGGACGCGCAGCTCGAGGCGACGGGTGGGCAGCAGCAGGCGGTCGAGGAGGTGGTACGGCTCAAAGCAGCGCTCGACGCTGAGCACCTCGCGCATGCGAGTGCACGGGCTCAGTGGGAGCAGCAGAGCGCTGCCCTGAGCGCCACGTGGCAGGAGCGCCTCGACCACTTGGCGGCCGAGCTGGGCACCGAGCGCAGGCAGAGCGCCGCCCTGAGCGCTGCATGGAAAGAGCGCCTCGATAGCGTAGCTTACAACGGTGCTACGGCACAGGCGCGCGCGCTCTCCCTATTGGAAGGTCTGAGGACAGCGGACGCCGAGCTGGGCGCCGAGCGCTGCCGCGTGGCGGAGCTCGATACGGCGCTTCAGGCCAGCCGGCTGGAGCTAACGAGCTCTCAAGCGCAGGCGCAGCAACTGGCGCATTAGCTGGCGGCGGTGGCCATGGCGGAGCAATCGCACTCGGCCGAGGCGGCCGCCACCGCCATGGCCACCGCCGCCATGGCCACCGCCGCCACGCGCGACGAGGCAGCTGCCGCCGCTCGGGATGACACAGTCATCAGCGCGCTCAGTCGACAGTTGTACGCGGCGGTGGAGGCGGAAGCGCGCGCGCGTGAGGCGGCCGCGATGGCCCACGAGCAGGCCGCGCGCATGAGCCTCGAGGTACGACAGGCGCAGCGCGAGCTGCACGAGCGCCGTCTTGAGCCGCTGGGCCAGTCGGCGCGCCGTCGCGAGCTCGTGAGCCAGCTGATGACGCGCTTCGAGGCGCTCGAGATGGCGCTTTCGACGCGCCAGGCGGAGCATGAGGCTGAGCTTCAGCGGCTGAGGGAGGCGCATCAGGCGGCGCTCGCGGACGTGGTGACGTCGTCGTCGGTGGCTCTAGCGACTTCGAAGGAGCCGGCCGACGCAGCAGCAGTGAAGCATGCTACTGCTCTTGCGGCGGCGCTGCAGTCCGCAGAGGAAAAGCATGCTACTGCACTTGCGGCGGCGCTGCAGTCCGCAGAGGAAAAGCATGCTACTGCTCTTGCGGCGGCGCTGCAGTCCGCAGAGGAGAAGCATGCGGCGGCGATGGCGCAGGCGTTGGCGCAGGCAGTCGCACAGGCGCTCGAACCGACCCCAGATGCCGACGACGCGGTCGTGGAGAGCGCTCAGGCGACCGCGGCGACGGCGTCGATGGACGGCTCAGATGAGCCCACTACGGCGCGCCAAGTGCTCTGCGGCTCGCCTAGCGCGAGTTGGGGCGCCGTAGTGGGCGTCGAGGCTTTCTCACCGATCGCGGCTGAGTGCACCGAGGCGACTGCGGCAGCGGTGCTCGTGAGGGAGGTGGAAGTCATCAGAGAGGTTGAGGTGATCAAAGAGGTGCCCGTCGAGGTCATCAGGGAGGTGATCAAGGAGGTGGAAGTTGTCAAGGAGATCGAGGTCATCAGGGAGGTCATCAAGGAGGTGCCCATCGAGGTGCCGGACGAGGCAGCGAGGGCGGAGGCGCTGGAGGCCAGGGCCGAGGCGTATGAGTCAAGGGCGGAAGCAGCGGCTGCACGTGTAGAGGCTGAAACCGCCCGCACGGAGGCGGCTGAGGAGAAGGCGGCGGCGCTGGAGGCGGCAGCTCAGGAGAAGGCGGCGGCGCTGGAGACGATGGCTCTGGAGAAGACCGCGGTGCAGGAGGCCGCTGCTCTGGAGAAGGCGGCGGCGCTGGAGGCCGCGGCTCAGGAGAACGCAGCAGCGCTGGAGGCGGCGGCTGAGGAGAAGGCGGCGGCGCTTGAGACGATGTCTGCTGATGCCGCGGCGCTAAAGGCGGCGCTCGCGGAAAAGGTGGCGGCGTTGGAAGCGTTGGCTCAGGAGAAGGCGATGATGATGGAGGCGGTGGCTAGGGATAAAGCGGCGGCGCTCGAGGCGGCGGCTCAAGAGAAGGCGGCGGCGCTGGAAGCGGCAGCTCAGGAGAAGGCGGCGGCGCTGGAGATGATGGCTCTGGAGAAGACCGCGGTGCAGGAGGCCGCTGCCCACGAAAGGGCCGCGCTGGTGGAGGCGGCAGCTCAGGAGAAGGCGGCGGCGCTGGAGGCGGCAGCTCAGGAGAAGACCGCGGTGCAGGAGGCCGCTGCTCTGGAGAAGGCGGCGGCGCTGGAGGAGGCGGCTCTGGAGAAGGCGGCGGCGCTGGAGGCGGCGGCTGAGGAGAAGGCGGCGGCGCTTGAGACGATGGCTGCTGATGCCGCGGCGCTAAAGGCGGCGCTCGCGGAAAAGGTGGCGGCGTTGGAAGCGTTGGCTCAGGAGAAGGCGATGATGATGGAGGCGGTGGCTAGGGATAAAGCGGCGGCGCTGGAGGCGGCATTGGTGGAGAAAACGGCTGCATTGGAGGCGGCGTTGGCGGAGAAGGCACCGGTGCTTAGGGCGGTGGTGGCAGATAAGGCGTTTGCGCTCAGAGCGGCGGCTCACGACAAAGCAGCGGCGCTCGAGGCGGCGGCTCTGGACAAAGCGACGGCGCTGGAGGCGGCGGCTCAGGATAAGACCGCGGCGCTGGAGGCGGCGTCGGCGATCGCAGTAGCGGAGTACTCGGCGGCATTGCAGTCGGCTGTGTCGGCCGTGCGCGCCGAAATGGGCGCCGAGATGGTTAGGGTGGCGGAGGCTGCGGCGGAAGCGGCGGAGGAGGCGGCGGCGCGTCATCTTTCGGCGCAGCACGAACAGCACGCGAAGCTAGCTTATCGGATGGTCGAGCTTGAGCTCACAATCTCGGAGGTGCGTGAGCTCGAGCTCGAGATCGTCGCGCTCGAGCTCTCACTCTCGGAGGTGCAGCCACTGCGGGAGCAGCTCGCGAAGGCGGCAGTGCTCTCGGACACGCTGCACACACAGCTCGCGTTCGAGCAAGCCGAGAGGGCGGCGCTGCGGCAGCAGCTCGAGGAGGCACGCGAGGCCCTTGCAAAGGTTGCTGAACGTGAGTCAGCGGCGGAGCACGTTGCGGCGGCGGCGTTGGCGTCCGCGCACAAGGAGCGCGTGGCGGCTGAGGAGCGAGCTGCCAGCTTCAAAGAGCGCCTCGACACTGCCGAATGGAGCGTTGAGGAGGCTGAGGCAGCAGTCGCTGAACTGCGGGAGCGGCTGAAGACGACGGCGCAGAGCATACCGCAGGGCGAGGCTGAGGCAGCGACGGGTGAGGCTGAGGCGGCGACGGCTCGGGCGGAGGTTGCCGAGCTCAGGGAGCAGCTGGCGACCGCCAAAGGGAGCCTCGAGGAGGCTCAGGCAGAGGCCACTGAATTGAGAAAGCATCTGACGAAGGCGAATGCGACAACGCTCGGCTCGGCAAACGCTCAGACGGTGGCGGCGGAGGCTGGGTCGGCGGCAGCGAAGGCGGCGGCAGCGGAGGCGGCGGCGGCAGTGAAGGCGGCTGCGACGGAGCTGATGGAGGCTGGGGTGGCTGAGGCAGAACGGCTGTCGGCAGAGAAGGCGGGGACCGCTTCAGCAGATCCGTCAACGGCATCCATCCGGATGCTCTGCAACGCGTCAACTGCCCACATCTCGACCCTGTACGCCGTGCAGGGCGTCATCGGCGAGGGTCGCTTCTCGAAGGTCTATGCGGCCGAGAAGAACGGGCAGGTGCTCGCGCTCAAGGAGCTCGACATGAGCTCGCTCGAGAAGGACGAGGAGGCAGTCGAGATGCTCGCAGCAGAGGTTCTCGCGCTGAGACGTGCCTGCCACGCGCCGCACATCGTCCGGCTGCACGAGGTCATCGCTTCCTCCGACGCCATTTGGCTTGCCATGGAGCGCGTGCCCGGCTGCGAACTCTTTCAAATCGTAGAGCAGCGCGGCGCGCTCGAAACCAGCTTCGTGAGCCATCTGATGAAGCAGCTGCTCACGGCGCTCACGGCGCTCGCCGAGGTCGGCGTGGTGCACCGCGACGTGAAGCCCGAGAACATCATGGTGAGCGATGAGGAGACGGAGCGGCCGCACCTGACGCTCATCGACTTTGGGTACGCGGCGTTGCTGGGCGACGGCGACGCACCCACAGAGCTGACGGGTGTCGCCGGCTCGCCTGAGTACGCGGCGCCCGAGGTGCTCTCGTGGATTGAGGCGGAGGCAGACGAGACTGGCGAGGTGGTGGGCGAGCCATACGACGCGGGCTGCGATGTGTGGAGCGCGGGCGTGACGGCGCACGTTCTACTGTGCGCCTCGCTGCCCTTCAAGCTCCCAGGCGAGGCTACCGAAGAGTCCCTCATTGAAGCCGCGCGCAACGTCGACCTCTCCTTTGGTCAACTGGAGTGGAAGGGCCAGGCCATGGAGCCGGCGCGCGAGTTTGTGCGCACGTGCATGACGGTGGCGCGCAAGGAGCGCCCCTCGGCGCGCCAGCTGCTTGAGCACCCGTGGTTTGGCGGGACCACACACAAGGCCGACGAGAGGGCAAAGAAGGCGGAGGCTGAGCAGCTGGTGGCGGAGGCTGAAGAGCAGACGGACATCGAACCGGTCGAAGTCATCAGGGAGGTGGAAGTGATCAAGGAGGTGGAAGTGATCAAGGAGGTCGAAGTCATCAGGGAGGTGGAAGTCATCAGGGAGGTGGAAGTGATCAAGGAGGTGGAAGTGATCAGGGAGGTGGAAGTCATCAGGGAGGTGGAAGTGATCAAGGAGGTGGAAGTGATCAAGGAGGTGGAAGTGATCAAGGAGGTGGAAGTCATCAGGGAGGTGGAAGTCATCAGGGAGGTGGAAGTGATCAAGGAGGTGGAAGTGATCAAGGAGGTGGAAGTGATCAAGGAGGCTATCGAAAAGGTTGAGGTGATCAAAGAGGTGGAGGTCGTGAGGGAGATCGAAGTCATCAGAGAGGTTGAGGTAATCAAAGAGGTGCCCGTCGAGGTCATCAGGGAGGTGATCAAGGAGGTGGAAGTTGTCAAGGAGATCGAGGTCATCAGGGAGGTCATCAAGGAGGTGCCCATCGAGGTGCCGGACGAGGCAGCGAGGGCGGAGGCGCTGGAGGCCATGGCCGAGGCGGTAGCCGCGCGCGCTGAGGCCGAAGAGTCGAGGGCGGCGGTAGAGGCCGCATGGGCGGCTGTTGACGAAGCTCGGACCGCGGAAGCGCAAGCCCTAGCGAGAGCCGCGCAGGAGGCGGCAGGTCGAAGGAGTGCGCAGGCGGAAGCAGAGGTTGCGAGGGCGACGGAGTCGGCGATGGAAGCCGCCGCGCAGACGACCCATGCGCTCATCATGGCGCGCATCACGGCTGAGCTCGAGGCTGCTCTGGTGGAGGCAAAGAAGGAGGCACGCAGCGCCACCCTCACACTTGCGGTGGCGGATCTCGCGAGGGAAGCGGCAGAGGCGGCGCTGGCCGAACGCGATCAAGTCATCGCCCGCAAAGATGCAGCTCTGGCTGAAAAGGACGTGGCGTTGACGGACAAGGAGGCGGCACTGGCGCAGAGTGAGGCAGCCCTCCAGGAGAGGCGAGTCGCACTGGCGGCTGCGCAGGCGGCGCTGTCACAACTCGAGAAGGACAAGCTGACGGACGAGGATGGATTCGACGAGCTCGAGGTGCTCAGGGCGGCGGCAGCGCGTAGCCTTCGCGAGTCTCAAGCGGCCCAGCGCGAGCAGCAGGACGCCGAGGAGAAAGCGCGTTCTGCTGAGGAGAAAGCGAGTACTGCCGATGCGGAGGCGGCCTCGCTGCGTTCACAGCTCGAGGCGGCCATGAGCGAGCGGCAGGCGCTCCAGGCCAAAGTCGAGAAGCTCGGGATTGCGGGCGCAAAATTGCAAGCCAAACTGAGCGCGTCCAGGGAGCAACTCTCAAGCGAGCGTGAAGCCGCCCAGGCCGCCCAGGCCGCCCAGGCCGCGTGGGCTGAGGCGGCTGTGATGAGTACTGCCGAGGCGCCGGCAGGAGGAGCGACTGAGTCGTCGGCCCAGCCTGCAGACGCGCCGCTCCGTCAGCAGCTGGCGGCTGTGGAAGAGGCGTTGAGCCGCGCTCTGGCTGACGGCGCGGCGCTGCGGGAGGCATTAGTGGCGGCCCAGCAGCAGGTTGATGCCGGGCGTGCAAGCGCGGCAGATGAAGCGGCAGCGGACCTGGCAGCAGCCAGGGCGGAGGCGTCAGCACTCAAGGCGCAGTTGGACAACGCACTGCGGACGGCGGAGACTAGCGCGACGGAGGCCGATGCACAGCGTCTGGCCTCGATGCAAGAGGCGCGCCGCCGTCGCAATGAGATGCAAGCAGAGCTCCAACAGACCCAATCGGAGCTCGTGGCGTTGCGTCAGACGACGGCGCAGGCGGCGGCAGAGGCGGCGGCGGAGATGGCCAAGCTACAGCTTCTGGAGGCAGTCGCGGCGGCGGAGGTGGAGCAGCTCCGCCGAGCACTGCGCGAAGAGCAAGCCCGGAATGCGGACAAGTCCTCTCGCGATGAGGCCAAGACGGAGGCAGCGCTGGCCACAGCACGGGCGGAGGCGACGCTGGCCGCGGCACGTGCGGAGACAGAGCTGGCTGCAGCACGGGCGGAGGTTGCAGAGGCGCAGCGCACGGTCAGGGCACTTGAGGCGAGCATCCAAGCTGCCACGGCGCCCAACAAGGCGCCTGGTGTACAGCAGTGCACCGACACCACCGTGGAGGTCGCCGTTGCGCTCGAGAAGCTGCGGGATACGATGCTAGCCGAGGCGAAGCTAGCACAGGCGCAGGCGGCGAGAGAGATCAATGCGGTCAAGGCGGCGGCGGAGGTGTCGGCCAAGGCGCAGGCACGCGCGGCGGCGCAGGCGGCGTTCGCGGAAGCGACGGCGGCCGCGGAGGCGAAGGCCGCGCAGGTGGCGGAGAAGGCGGCCGAGGCGGCCTTCGCCGAGATGACCGCACAGCGCGTGTCGCTGCTGCTTGAGGGTCGACGCCGAAAGGCGGCGATGGATGCGGAGATGGCGCTGGCACTCGAAGATGCAAAGCTCCGAGCTCGAGCGTCCTACAAGCGGCGCGAGTACGAGCTACTTGGGGCGTTACGTGCGGCGGGCGTGGACGCCGATGAGTCGCAGTGGGAGGCGCTCGACACCTCGGCTGGATCGTCTGTCGGCACCGTGCAGACGGCCATGCCGCAGGACGGTCCGCCCGACATGGCGGCCGAGGACCTGCTCGCGCTGCAGCTGCCTGTGGCGTCCGAGTACAGAACGCCGGGTGGCGTGGGGCGCTCAGCCGGCGGCATCGCTCCTGGCAGCCCCACTTCCGGCCTGCAGAGCCTCGCCTCGTCCCTCGATGCCCTCGCAGTCTGGCGATCGCTGGGCACGCCACCGCCCCCGGGCGCTGGCGCCGCCGCCACCACCGCCGCAGCCACTCTGAGAGGGTCGCGCTCCCACAGCGGCCTGTGGGCACGGAGGATGCGCGCGCGCTACAGCAGCGTCGGCAGCGCTGTGGCGCCCGACACGGCAGAGGATCAACTCGTCGAATAGGGCTCAATTGTCACAACATTTCAGGCGTAACTACAGGGCAGAATCGGAGAAGGCATGTAGAGGCACAGCCGTAGTTTGCCCGCGGCCGGAGTGCGACGTTTACGGTTTAGCCCGTTGCTTTACTCTAGTATAGGCTTTGGATTTAGGAGTGTATTCTAGGACCCAGCAATCGATTACTTTGAACAAAGAGTTGTCGCGCTACTCGAGTTTATCAATGACGAATTTCAAAAACGTTTATGATATAAATGACGAACTTCTCAGATTCCCGAGACCCGACGCCAGTTTGACCGAGCGACGTCCATGTTGCATCTTAACCAATCGAGAATCGTCCTCTGACCGCGCTACTCCGAACATTTCATCCTCTCATGCCATCCTCTCATGCCAAGCGGCTCGCCGCGCTGCTGCCAACCCGAGCAGGGCTGGAAAGCGATGGGAGAATAGCTTGTTCAGTTACAAATCTGGCAAGACCGTCGAGAGATCGCACCATTTTTCGAAGCGCCGCATTGAGCGCTTTCGAGAGAACCGCCTTTGAACGCAACGTGGAACCTGTTGATGTGGGAACTCACTCAGAGGAGGGGTTGAGGGAAAGGACGCTGCGAAAGTCCATTTTCGGTGGGAACCTGGGAAGTCTGTCGAGGACTGTGGGGTTTTTCCGCAGATTCGATCCACGGAATCCACAAGGCAACGTGGTCCGCGGCCCAAGGCGCGCTTTCGCATCCTTGCGCATCCTCCCCGCTCCGAGTGTGCTCACATTGGCGCGACAGCGCCCGGCCCATCGGCCCCATGCTGCGAGAGGAACTTCGGTTGCGACGAGAAATTGACTGTTGTGTCGTTGAAACGAATGCCTGCGCAGCTCCAAATCGTCAATCAAAATGTCGGCAAAGAAGCAGAAGGTTGGAGGCACCACTACTGAGGAGCGCGAGTTCATGTTCTCTTCGGAGTCGGTGAACGAGGGCCATCCCGACAAGCTCTGCGACCAGGTTTCGGATGCCGTCCTCGATGCATGCCTCGCAGTTGACCCGAAGTCGCGCGTCGCGTGCGAGTCGGCCTCCAAGGACAACATGGTGATGGTTTTCGGCGAGATCACCACCGGGGCGCAGCTTGACTACGACAAGATTGTGCGCGCGCAGATCAAGAAGATCGGCTTCGACTCCTTCGTCGACGATCTTTCGTCTGTCGATTCCAAGGGCTTGTCGCACGAGACAATGGAGGTTCTTGTGCGCATCAACAAGCAGTCGCCAGACATTGCTGGCGGCGTGACGGGCGCTGGCGAGCAGGGCAAAGTTGTGGACGACCTCGACATTGGTGCGGGCGACCAGGGTATCATGTTCGGCTATGCGTCCGACGAGACCGAGTCGTGCATGCCCCTGACGCACCTGATGGCCACCCGCCTTGGCAAGACCCTTACCGAGGTGCGCAAGGATGGCTCGTTGTGGTGGCTGCGCCCTGATGGCAAGACCCAGGTGACCATCAAGTACAAGCAGAACGGCGACGGCTCAGTGGAGCCGCTCATGATCCACACCGTCGTCATCTCCTCGCAGCACGCTGAGCCGGGCAAGGCCAAGCGCTCCAAGGAGCAAGACGGCAAGGACGAGCGCCCCATGTGGCCTGCGGACAAGGAGGAGCTCGCACCCACGCTTGAGGTGATGAACGAGATGATCCACGACAAGGTGATTGTCGCGACGCTCGAGTCGATCAAACTCAAGAACGGCCAGTCGGCGCTCTCGATCTATTCGCGCGACACGTGCAACCTGCACATCAACCCGTCGGGCAAGTTCATCATTGGCGGCCCGCAGGGTGATGCTGGCCTCACCGGCCGCAAGATCATCATCGACACCTACGGTGGCTGGGGCGCGCACGGTGGTGGCGCTTTCTCGGGCAAGGACCCGACCAAGGTCGACCGCTCCGCTGCCTACGCGTGCCGCTGGATGGCCAAGTCGGTCGTCAAGAGTGGCCTTTGCAAGCGCGCCCTCGTGCAGCTCTCGTATGCCATTGGCGTGGCCAAGCCCCTCTCGCTCTTTGTTGAGACGTACGGCTCTGAGCAGGGCGCTCTGAGCGCTCAGGCGATCACCGATATCGTGAAGATTGCCTTTGACTGCCGCCCCGGCGCGCTTGCCCGCGACCTCCAGCTCCGGCAGCCGAAGTACAACGTTACCGCCGCCTACTGCCACTTTGGCCGCGAGCCATTCGAGAAGGATGGCATGACTTTCTTCTCTTGGGAGAATGCTAAGGACCTGAGCAAGTACAAGTCGATGACGGGCGCCGCGATCGCCAAAGAGCTCGCCGAGCAGAAGGAGGCGGTCCTCAAGAAGTGGGTCGATTAAGCCACGCGCCATCTTCTCCTCTGCGGTTGGCTGTGGGACCTGTTTGCCACAAGGTCGTCGGCCGCCCCGTGGGCATCGGTCCGCAAGCACGCTGCAACGCTGCACGGGAGGGCGGCAACAAGGGCGCGCAGGGAGCGGGGCGGCACGCGCGTGCGCCGCATGGATTTTCGCTGGTTGCCCCGACATGAATGCGGGATTAGTGAGAGGGAGGGAGCGAGGATGGCACCGCTTGGTGCCCACATGGACATATGTGCAGTGGATTCGAGCGCGCTGCCGCGGTTGCCCGGACGTGAGACCTAGGGGGGGCGATGCAAAGGCCTTAACCGGGACCCTTCGGACCGTTGGTATCTTTGTGACTGACTGACTGTAAGCTGTGCGGGGCCGCTCACACCGTCGACCGTGGTGGTGGGGACCGGATCCTGAGTTGGAGACGCGCCGGGCTCTCGATTCTTGGCTTTAGGCGTTTCTGCAGCTAACATGAAGCTTCAAGGCGGACTATCCTTACAGCGAGTACAACGCGGAAAACTATTTTCGTAAGTGCTATCTGCTAAGTGCGCGGCGGCGTGGACCGTGGACAACCCTCAACCGCGCGTGCGCGAACCGGCTCTCGCGGCCGCGGCCCCGGCGGGGCGCGCCGGGGCCGGGGGGGCGGGCGGCGGCGTGTGCGGCCCCGGCGGTGCGCGGGGACCGATTGAAACCGCCTCGCGCCTGCGCCTCGCCCCCTCCCC
>JWZX01001061.1:0-16173 GCA_001275005.1 Chrysochromulina tobinii
GCAGGCCCTTGCGCAGCTTGCGCATCAACTCGGCGCGCTCAGCCGCCATCTCAGTCCACGCGCCCCAGCCAAGCGAAACGCCGCGATGCAGCAGGTGGCCCAGGCTCCTGCGCGTCGACTCGCGCTTCGCCTTCAGCGCCGCCCACGTCACGCACCACGCCGACCAGCCTCGAGACAACTCGTGGTTCGTCAGGTGAAGCAGCGCCTTCATCAGATGGCCTCGCTGCACCTCACGCATCTGCCGATCGTGTAGCAAGCCCAGCCAGCCGTTCCATGCCTTGTGCAGACCGACATTGCGGAACCCCGATGCAGCTGAGAGCAGCGCCTGCTGGGCGCGCTGGCGAGCCTCTGAGATCGCGACCCACGCGTTCATCGCTGCTCGCAAGCTCTGAAGCCACATGCTCTTGATCGCTCGGCGCGCCGTTTCCTCGACGCGCTCACGCTGCCTCCGCACGAGCGCAGCGTGAGCGCGCCACGTATGCAGACCCCACATCTGCTCACTTTTGGTCAGTTTTGCAAGGGCGACGACCATCGATCGTCGCTGCACCATTATGCCCACCCAGATATTCAGGGCGATGTGAACCACGTGACCCTCAGGCTGCAGTGAGCTCATTGCATCGGCCAACACGCGCGACGCTTCGACGTGCTCCTCAGCATACGACATCCACGTGTTCAGGCTCGCGCGCAAGCTCGACTGAATCATCGACGCCACCGCGCGCCACATGGCAGCTTGACGCTCGCCGTCGATGCAAATATGCTCGTGCCACGTGCTGAACGCGACACACTCCTTGCGCAGACGCAGCGCAGCAGCGCCGCGGGACAAAGCCCACATCGTGTACCCATACTCGCTCCAGCTGTCGATCGCCTTACGCATGCTGCGCTTGGTAGGAGACAGACAGCTTAGTGTTTGTCGCAGTTGCTGCTTCATCGCAGAGACCACCGTTGAGGACAACCACGACGCAAAGCCTGTGCGCTGAAGATGATGTGTCCAGCAGTAGAAGGCCGACGCCATCATCTGCCGATCGTGTAGCAAGCCCAGCCAGCCGTTCCACGCCTTGCGCATACCGAAACCGCGGAACGCCGATGCAGCTGAGTGCAGCGCCTGCTGAGCGCGCTGGCGAGCCTCTGAGATCGCAACCCACGTGTTCGTCGCCGATTGCAAGCTCTGAAGCCACATGCTCTTGATCGCTCGGCGCGCCGTCTCCTCGACGCGCTCACGCTGCTTCCGTACGTGCGCGATCGCGGCCAGCCAGCCGGCGAAGCCGAGCGCCACCTTCCGGTTGATCATGAAGCTCAGGCTCTTGCGAAGCTTGCGCATGACCTCGGCGCAATCCAAGGCTATCTCGGCCCACGCACCCCAGGCTTGAGACAGCTTCATGTTGAGCATGAAGCCGAGGCTCTTACGCATCGACTCGCGCTTCGCCTTGAGCACAACCCACAACTCATACCAGCGGTCGAAGCCAAGGTCCAGTTTGTGGTTGATCATCTTGCGCACTCCCATGCGCAACTTGCGCAAAGATTCGACCCAAACGACCATCGTCGAAAGCCACGTGCGCCAAGCGCGTGACTCCTTGCAGTGCACTAAATGACCAAGGTCGCGGGCAAGCTGCAGAATAAGAGCCGAATTTGTCGCAAAAGCGCGCATTGAAGCCATACCGAGTGCGAGCTGACGGATGATCATCCTGCTCAGGCTCTTGCGCAGCTTGCGCATCACCTCGGCGCGCTCAACAGCCATCTCGACCCACGCGCCCCAGCCGCGCGACAGACCGCTGTTGAGCATGTGGCCGAGACCACGCTGCAGCGCAGCGCGCTTGCGGGCACTTTCCTCCCACGAAGAGGACCAAGCACTCCAGCCGAGAGCGAGCTTCCGGTTGATGAAGTAGCTCACAGCCTTCGACATCGGATCGTCACGAGGCGCGAAGGCTGCGATCCACCGATCGAAGCCGAGCGCAAGCTTGCGGTTGATCATCCGGCTCAGGCCCTTGCGCAGCTTGCGCATCAACTCGGCGCGCTCAGCCGCCATCTTAGTCCACGCCCCCCAGTTGCCGCGCGACAAGCCACGTTTGAGCATATGGCTTACGCTCTTGCGCACCAGCTGAATTGCCACCAGCCGATCAGCAACCATCAGCAGCCATGTGCACCAGCCGCTCATGAGCTCTTTGTTGTTGAAAAGTTGTAGGCTTACCTCCATCGATTTTTCCAACGTGACATTTGTGCACCAGCGGTCGAAGGCGATGACTTGCTTATAGTTGACCATCATGCTCACGCCCTTGCGCAGCTTACGGAGCGCCTCTTCCCGCTCGGCGATCGTCGACAGCCAAGCGCGCCAAGCGCGTAACTCCTTGCAATGCTCGAGATCGCCGAGGCCGCGGGCTAGATGCTTGACCTGTGCCACCGAGGCTCGCCACGCAGCCAGGCCATGGGCGAGGTAGCGGTTGACCATGTACATCAGGCCGTTGCGCACCAGACGGAAGCTATCGGCCCGCTCAGCAACGACGAAACGCCAAGACGTCCATCCTCGCCCGATCTGGCGGTTCAAAGCGTAGTTGATCAGTCGCGACATGATTTTGGCTGACGTGGCATGTGTGTACCAGCGCTTGAAGCTGAGGGCCAGCCTGTAGTTGACCATCATGCTCACGCCCTTGCGCAGCTTACGGAGCGCCTCTTCCCGCTCGGCGATCGTCGACAGCCAAGCGCGCCAAGCGCGTAACTCCTTGCAATGCTCGAGATCGCCGAGGCCGCGGGCTAGATGCTTGACCTGTGCCACCGAGGCTCGCCACGCAGCCAGGCCATGGGCGAGGTAGCGGTTGACCATGTACATCAGGCCGTTGCGCACCAGTCGGAAGGCATCGGCCCGCTCAGCAACGACGAAACGCCAAGACGTCCATCCTCGTGACAGCTCCCGGTTGAGGAATAATCGCAGGGCTCGCTCTTTGCGATCGGCTGTGGCGGCGGCATCGGCGGCGGCCTGTGCCTCCTCGCCTGGCTTGAGTGGCACCAAGCACTCGGAACGTATGCTCAGCTGCCTTCCATCCACGCATCTCACCCCCCATCGCCTGTTCTCAGCGAAGAATCTGAGCAGTTCAACTCTCCTACCGTTGAAATCCAGTCGCTCCGTCAAGCCGTCAATTGTCATCCACCTGCTTACTCGCACGAAGTCGATTGCATCGAGCCACTGGCGCACTGGTAGATCTCCGGCTGAACTTCGGAACCTCACGCACCGCTCTGAGTTGCGCAGGACGAGCACCTCATACTCAACGTGAACCTCGTTCTCGACGGTCCCCTTATGCGCAACGACCAATGCCGGAAAGTCCACATCCAGAGTGAAGACTTGCTTGCCTTTGGGGGACTGCCAGGTCAGGCATGCGGCATTGCCATTGGACCGTGGAACGAGTGCAACCTGGCGCTCATTCCACTTGTGGAGATACTCGCTGCGTTTTAGCAGTGTGCCCATCAGGACTGGCTTCATGCCAAGATGATCCAACATTCCCAAATTGCATAACCCAAAGTGAGCCACCAAAGGAAGTTGCGCAATGGCCTCGGGGACCACGGATGGGCCTAGCGGCACGCTTCGCGTGTTGCGAGAGATGATGAGACGAACGAAACGTTCGCGGTCGCTGACATAGAAGTCAAGTTCAGTCAGTCAGTCAGTTTCGTCGCAACATGATATGATCGCGGTCCCCCCGCGCTCACACAAAGTTAACCAAGTTCAAGTTCAGTCATGTCAATTTCGTCGCGGACCCCGTGCTCACCACTGCTCTACAATTATCTGCCCCTTTCCAAGATAGTTGAGCTCTGTCCGAAGTTGACCAGGCCTTCAGTGTTCGGTCCGTCCGAAGATGAGCGTCTGGGGACACGCTGGTGCACAGAGCGCGCCTGCTAAAGTAGCATGCAATCCCACTATTCGCACACCTTCACCGTGTCAGAGGGAGGACGGCAAATCGGCAACTAGCCATCACGGCGCATTACCATTACGGATTACCCATTAGCCAATTTTCAACCAAGAAGGAAGAGCTTTTCTGTGCGGTGTGTGCGTGCCGGATTCAAGCCGGATTTTCGTCTTACCGCCGTCAACAGACCGCCAAGTAACGGTTACCCGGCCGGAATTTTCTTCTACGGCATACCGGGTGGTACGGTATCATTACCTGTGGCAGTCGCGCGCGTACTGACAAGAACCGTCAACCTCAATAACACAAAGGCCGTGCGAGCTCTCAGCTTCTATTTGAGCTATCGATGATCCGCGGCCCTCAACGCCCATGATGGCGCTCTGACCCAGGGTGGCGCGCGCGCACGGCGCTCTCGCTCTTTCCTCCCCCCGTCCCTCCCAGAGCCAAGGGTGCTGCGGGTCAAAGCCTCTCGGTGTTGTCAGAAGCCCATGCGGGCGTACGGATTGTCCTCTTCAACGGGCTCGTGTGTGAAGCAGATCGGGGCGGCGTGCGTCGTGCCCGCGGGCTCGTCGGTCTGCTCGGACGTCTCGCGCAGCCGCTTGGCGTTCTCAGACGGAGGCGCGAGAGGCGAGCGCGTCTCGCCCGCGGAGGCGGTCGAGGAGGTCGCCGCACTGAGGAGGCGAGACATGCGCACGCCGCCGCCACCGACAGGTGTGCCGCCGCTCGCAGCGCCTCCGCTCCCAACCCCGGCGCCGCCGGGCGCACCACCGAGAGTGTGCCCTCCAGTCGAAGGGAAACGATCCTGCGGCGTCGCCATGACACCGGGTGCGGCGGCCGCCGCCGCGAGCGCCTGCTGTATGCGTTTAGGATCAGTTACCTGTCGATAGAGGAGCATATAGGCACAGGTGCTGCCGCTCCAGCTGTAGCTGCCCGACGCAGCGCTCTCAGCCCCGCCCACCGCGCGCCGCAGCTCCGACGGCTTGATCGGCTTGACGGTGGCGTCGTTGAACTCGTACCACTCGCCGCGCTCGACGTCCTGGAGGAGCGCGTAGTAGTGCCCAAAGGAGGCTGAACCCTTATGCACGAGCACGGCGTACAGCTCGTACACTGCCGCCGAGGGCGTGCCCGTCGCCGCTTCACCCTCCGCCACCGTCGGCGTGTCCACATCCATGGTCGACGCATCCCCCGCTACCTCCGCGGCGGCGGCGGAGAGGGGCAACCCTCCGGAGGGCGTCATCGTGGGCGATCCTCCGGAGGGCGTCATCGTGGGCGATCCTCCGGAAAGAGCCGACGACGCGTTGGAGGTTTCCCACAACGACGCGTTTGAGGGGGCGGCCGAGGTGTCGTCGTCGTGGGCGGCGTCGTGGGTGTCCAGGGTGGCCAGCAGCCTCACGCCCGCGGACCTGTGCGCACTGGAGATCGCGTTGCACATGTCCATTGGCGTAGGCTCCAACTCTGCAAGCGCCGGCGCAGGCCCAGCCAGACTCACGAATGGTGTCATGTCGAGGTACAGTGGGAAGTCGAAGGCGCTCGAGATCTTGGCGCGCGTATTCGATCGAAAGTCGTAACGGAAACGCTTGAGCTGCAAAGTGAGGATTGGTGGCAGCCGCGTGAGCTGCACACCTCGTTCCGCATCCGTCTTACAGCCGCAGCAGTCGCACTGATACATTTCGCTGCCGCGCAGCTGCTCCGGAGTCAGGAGCTGGCGTAGCGCCTCGCACACGTTCGCTGTGCACGACGCGCCGCTGGGCGGCACCGCGCCGACGCCGCCTCCGCCAGCCGCCGTCGCGCCGTTGGGGCCGCCCGTGCCGGTGCCGGCGGCGGCTGGCTCGTCGTGTGGCACGGCGAGCTTGAGATCTTGGAAGCGGTCGGTGCGGTGCGAGACGGTACCGCACGTGTGGCAGCGCACGTAGTCGCGCTGCTCTCCCTGGAACAGGTCCTCGACAAGCGTGCCGTGCGCCGTGCCCTTGAGGTCTGCCTCGATGCGCTCGCAAAGCATCGTCCAGAACTCATGCACGTCTTGTTGGCGCGAGACGGGGCCCCACTTGAGGGCGGAAGTGAGGCCTTCGGTCGACACCGCGTACTGCGAGTGGCGTAGCTGGTCGAAGAGGTCCTTGAGGGCCTTGGTCACAGCGGGCAGCGGCTCGGCGCTCACGGCGGCGCTCCCGGCAGCAGCAGCAGCAGCAGCACCCGCCCCGGCAGCAGCAGCAGCAGCAGTGCCGCGCCCGGCAGCGGCGCCGGCCGCGCCGAGCTCACCGAGCTCGCTGACGCTCGCGCGGAAGGAGGGCGTCATGAAGAGAGCCTGCACGAGCGAGTTTAGGTAGCACGTCGCGCCCTGGTTGCGCAGTCCCACCCACTGCCCCTCGCGTCGCTCGCCGGCCGCGCCATTGCCGCTGCCATGGCTCACAGGGCCCCAACTGCCAGCCGCACCCGCGCCGAGCCGACTACCGAGCCCGCTGGCCCCGCCGGCGGCGGAGGGGGGCACCTCGCGCAGCATGAAGTACACAATCGCGCCCGGCTGCACGCGCTGCGCGCTGAGCGGCAGGTCGTCGACGAGTTCCTTCCCCAGGCAGATGAGTCGTATCGCACGCACATCACCCTCACCTCGAAGCTGCAGCTGCCGCTTGAGGCCGATGCCCGTCATGGCCGCGTCGTACGGCACTTGCATCTTCTGCCCGTTCACCTTCGTGACCTGCACCGGCGCCGCGGCGTTCGCTGACGACGCCCCCGCAGCCGCACTGCCTGCCGCCAACGGCTCACTGGCGGATCCGGGCGAGGCGGCAGGCCCCACAGGGCTGAAGCCCGCGGCGGTCGCGGCGGCCGCTCGGGCGGCAGCGGCCTTGGCCGCGTCCGACAGCTGGATCATGCCGAGCGGGCCGGTGTCAGGCGTCATGCGATCCACCATCGACAAGCGCTGGCTGCCGCTAATGCCAAGCTCGCAGAGCGTCTCGGACGGGCAGGTGAGCATCTGACCCGCCCATAGCAGCGTGACCATCTCGCCCGACGGGCGCAGCTGCGCCTTGACCTCGGCGATGGTTGCGTTCGCCGGCACGCGCAACTTGGTGCCGTTCTTGGGGTTTAGCATGGTGCACACCTCAAGATCGACCATCGGCTCAGTGGCTGGCGCGCCAGCCACAGCGGTGGCGGACATTGCCGACGCGGGCGCGGGTGCAAGCACGTTCGTCGAACGCGCACCAATGAACGACGAGGTGCTTGATTGTAGCGAGAACGCGCTCGTTGCCAAGCCCGAACCGTCTGGGACGCGCTGGGAGAGGCTGAAGAGCGAGGAGCGCATGCCAAAGGCAGAAGCTGGGGCGGGTGCTGTGGGGACCGATGAAGCTGCCGTGTTGTCTTCCGCGTCTGACGGCTGGCTCGGCGCCTCGGGCATTGCTTTCGGAGTACGAGGAAGGAGGCCGTGCTCGAGAGTGCGAGCGAGCGTGAGCGCAGCGCAGCGCGCGCGCGCACCGCGCGCCGGCAAAGAAGAAGAAAGCAAACGGAAACTTCTGATTGGCCAGTTCCGTACTGTCGAAGACAATAAGGCACTTCATCGTAGCGGGAAGACGTTTGCTGTGAAATTTTGTGATGTTGTTGTGATTGTCGGCATTCACGGCTCTTTCGCGGCTCGAGCATGCCGTCGGCCCTCACCCTCTGCACGATGCCGGCCCTCTGCATGATGGCGTTCTCGCTTGTCGCGATCAACGTGGTCGTCCCGGTCCCCATCGTTGCCGCATTGCAGCACCTCGCCGCCGGAATCGTGCTCTCTGCCGTCGCAATCGAGCTCCTGCCGCCCATCCTCGATGCGCCCGATGATGCCCTGACGACATTCTGCATGACGGTCGGCTTCGTGCTGGGCGTCGCCTTCTTCCTGCTGCTGGGCGTATTTTGCCACGCTGACGAGCACGACGACGACGACAGCAGCGATGACCACGGTCACTCTCACGATGCCGTGGCTGATTCGGTCCTGACGACCCGATACCGTTCTGAATCGGAGTCGCTATCGTCCGCGCCCTCCGCTGCCACGGCCACTAAGTCGCCCGTACCGGCCCTGCTTGGCCTGCGTCGCCAACCTTCGAAGATGGGCATGATGCGTGAGATCGTCGAGAACAATGCCACGAAGGCCGAGCTGCCGTCCTTACGGCTGCCATCCTTTCCGTTCGCACTCGCGGTGGCCGTGTGCACGGACGCGATGGTGGATGGGCTGCTGATCGGAATCGCGTCGAGCTCAGGAAAGTCGTCGGGGCTCATCATTGCGCTGGCGCTCACCGTCGAGATGGCCTTTCTCGGCCTGACCTTTGCCGTCTCGCTGCGCAAGCAGCCGTGGAGCCGAAGCACGCTGGCGATCTTATTGCCACCGCTGCTGCTACTGCTGGGCGGCGCGGTTGGCGATGCTCTCGGCGCGGCGCTCACGGACTCACCGCCGCTGCACACGGGCCTCCTCGCCTTCGGCGTCGCCGCGCTGCTCTACCTCGTCACCGAAGAGCTCTTACTCGAGGCACATGCGCAAGGCGACGACCACGTCTGGTGGGTGGACGCGTGCTTCTTCGCCGGCTTTGGCTTCTCGCTCTTCATCGAGAAATCGATGCGCCACCTACGCTGAGGCGGCGGCGCCACGTGTCCTCGAGGGCGCGCTCCAGCCGATTCCCGAAGAGGTCCCGCTTTGCGCCCACACAAACCGAGGACGACGGCTCGCGACGGCCCCGTCACGGGGTCGGGGCAGCAGCACGGCCGCGGCGCACGGGGCAACCGTACTCTTTACCCGCAGTGTGCGTCAACGGGTCGTGTGCTGTCCGCACGGCGTCTCTCGGTCTCGCGGTCTCGACGTCCGCTCGCTCGTGGTCGTGCGCAATATCATGGATGAACGGCACGCAGCCAATTCACAGCTTAGGTGATTTAATTCACACACGGGCTCTCAGACGTCTTTTTATGCCCGCCCCATTCGCGCCTCCCGAGAATTTCGCCATGGTCTGGCGCGGTATTTACCGCTCATCCTATCCGAGCAAGCGCAACTTCAGCTACCTCCAGGCACTTGGCCTGCGCACGATCGTCTACCTTTGCCACGAGGAGTACCCTGAGCTCAACTGCGCGTTCATGCTGGAGCACGGCGTGCAGCTGCTGCAGTTCGGGTGCGACGGGAACAAGGCACCCTTTCACGAGATCCCGGCGTATGTCATTCGGCGTGCCCTGCGTGCCATAATGGACCCGCGCAATCACCCGGTCCTCATTCATTGCAACCAAGGCAAGCACCGCACGGGCTGCCTCGTCGGCTGCCTGCGCAAGGTGCAGCAGTGGTCGCTCGTCGCCATCTTCGAGGAGTACCGGCGCTTTGCAGGCACCAAGGCGCGCGTGGTTGATGAGCTCTTCATCGAGCGGTTTACCTTCGAGGGCAGCAGTGACATGGACACTGGTGAGGGTGAGGAGGAACAGCGAGTGCCGCCTGAGCCGCCTGAGCCGCCTGCGCCATCGGCACCATTGCCGCTAACGCCGAAGTACAAGGCAGCCCAAACTCAAACGATGGTGGAGTCGCTAACAGAGCTGCGGGTGGCTGATGCCCACGTACATGCAACTGGGCCTGCCTCTGCTGGATAACGGCGCGATGGAAGTCTCTAGTCTCATACGATAGCGAAACCAATTTCGTTGCGGATTACGTCCGGCAACTCTTAGTTTTTAGATCGTACTCTGGAAACCTGGAAAAAGGTATTTGAGATACTTGTCGGAATGTTGGCTAGCGTCGGGCATACGCACCAGGGCAGCACACATTCTCACCATGATAAAGCCTCGTAGACCCGCCATCATATCTGACTCTCTCGTAGTCCGGTCGTCATCGAACAGCGCACATGCAAGCAGCTCCTCGCATGCTCACACGAGTCCGCCGCAAGATACGCGCGACCCCCCATCGCGGCTCCTAACTTTGCTTGCACCTCACGCCCTCACAGCTGGGCGTCGGTCATGTCAGCGTCCTTGTCCTGGATCTCGTGGAACATAAACTCCGACTGGTACTCGATGAGGAACTGCGTCGAGCGCTTCACGTCGACGAAGAGCGTGTAGACCTTTTTGACGTCCTCGACCTCGACCTCGACGCCCTTGCGCTTGGCGCACACGAGCGCCGCAGCGATGATCAGCTGGATCGCGTACCGTAGCGACGTCTCAATCCCAATCTTGGTGAGGAGCGTCAGGGCATCGTCCCCCATCTCGACATCCTCCTCCTCGCACCGGATCTTGAGGATGTGCTTGATCTCCTTCTCCGTGTACGGGACGGTCGAGATGATGAGAAGGCGGTCGAGCAGGTCGATCGGGATGCCGTGCGGCGACTTGTAGTTCGTGCCACGGATGCGCGTGATCCCCCGGTTGGTAGCAACGACGAGCACTGGGGCAAGATCACTCTCGAGAGCGCGATTCAGGTACGAGAAGCACTCGATGTCGAGCATGTGCACCTCGTCGATGAAGAGCACGCCGGGCACGATCTCGGCCTTGCCCTCCTCGCGCCACTCGGCCACCTTCTGGTCGATCTGGTCGCGCACCTCGGCCTTAATCTCGCCCGTATCTCCTGCGAAGAGCGCGAGGAAGCCTTGCTGCCGCGAGTTGATCACATCGATCTCGTGCAGAGAGACGACGTGCACCACCTCCTTGCGCTTCTGCAGCTCGCCCTCGGGCGTCTGCACGAACTTGGTGTTCGGGCCCATAGCGTCGTAGTCGCGCGAGCGCGTGAATGAGCGGCCGAGCACCGCGATGCGTCCAGTGGCCTTGTCGATCGTGATCACGTCGCCCGCCTGCGCTTTCTCCTTCGTAAGCGAGTCGATCATCTTCTGGCCCAGGTCGTACACGGTCTCCATCTCCGTGGTCTTAAGCGTGAGCTTGCCCGTCTTCGCCGCACCCTTGGACGAGCCCGCTGCCGGCCGGTCGATCTCGATCTCCACCACCTCGCCCTCGATGATCTCCGTCTCCTCCTTGATGCGCACGCCAATCGAGCGTCGGAAGGCCTGGGTGAGAGCCTCGGTCTTGTTCATCTCGAGTGAGAAGATCTCAGAGGCGGCAATCGTCGTGAAGGGTGTGTCCGTGCCGAGCGCCTGCGCCATGCCCATCGCGATCGCGGTCTTTCCCGTGCCAGGCTGCCCAGCGATCAGGATGGCGCGGCCGGCGATCTGCCCCTCACGGATCATCGACAGGATGACGCCCGCGGCCTTGCGTGCCGTCGCCTGGCCCACCATGCCCTGCGAGACGGCGCGCGCCTCGAGCGAGTCATCGAGGCCCAGGCCACGGATGTGCGAGTGCGCGCCAATGCGCTCGATGCGCGTCACGTCGCGGGTCACATCAGTCTTCACTGCTGCGGCCATTTCTGCTGTCTGAGTCCTGCGATGCAGCAAGAGTTGGCACACGGAACCTCAGCACGTACGCATGGGGCACGGGGCAGCGCCGCACGCGAGCTGCGACTCGCGCGCCGATGGGGCAGTTGCGGCACACAGGCGCGGCGCCGCGGTCACAGAGTGGCTTTTTGTGCGGCGGCCGGACGCGGGATCGTGTTGCACGTCGCATGCGCGGGATGCTGCTGGGTTGGCGGCCGGCGCAGGCTGCCTGCGGCGAACCAAGCGCAAGTGTGTGCAGTTGCGACTCCCACCGCGCGCCAGCTTTACCGCGAGCCCCTGGCGTTGTCGACACGTCGTGCGGGCGGCCGTTGCCAGGAATAGGGAGAGGAGTCCACACATGCCCCACCCGCCCTACCCCCCCCCGAACTCCCCCTTAAACACTAGTCCTCAAACTGAGTACTCGTTCGCTCGGGCTACTCAATTTCGCTCTAGACGAGAGAGGCCTCCCTCCCCTGTGCCCTGACCAAGGTGTGCGTCTTGAGCCGTCGTGATGCAAGCGACAGGAGTGATGAGACATGTAACAGATGTACTTGACTCTCAGATCTCAGTGATGAGTGAAACGTGCAAAAATCAAAATAGGTGCATGCCGATCGGGTCAGCACGCGACGGGTCGTGGACCACAGTAACACAACTGCCAAGTGCGGTCCGACCACACCGCCGGCACTCTGATACACAACATTGCAGTTCAACACCACAGGCTCGCGGCGCCATCTTAACATCAGATGCACATCAGACTACACAGATCCCCATGTCGCAGTCATTGGCATTGTGCTGGCGCCGTCGCGATGACTGGCACCTCCCGACTGATGCGCTTGCGCTCCTCCCCTTCCCTTTGGCTATCGTATCCCCGTCGGCGCTGCTCGCCGGCCCCACTGGCAGGACGCCCATGGCTCACTTCTTCTTGGCCATGATGGGCAGGAGCATGGGCGTGTAGTCGGCGGCAGGCGAGATGATCGCCTTGCAATTCGCGAGCACCGCCGCCATGTAATTTTCCGTCTCGAAGTCAACGTCAGCGCTGCCGAAGGGGTCGGCGAGCGCGATGGAGGTCTCCTTGAGGCCGATGGTGACGAGCACGATGATGAAGAAGCACGGGATGGTCAAGATCGTCTCAAACTCGATCAACGAGTACGACACCATCAGCAGGTTGAGCGAGAGCATCAGCGTCAGCGTGTGGTAGTACGGGAATGGTACCGGTTGCGTCATCTGGTCCACAATCTCAGCGCAGTGCGAGCGCAGCTGAATCGCAAGTGTCTCGAAGGACTTGAGATTGGCGCCGGGGCCCTTCTCCTTATCCTCGGCAAGGTGGTCCTGCAGCGCGCGCAGCGCCCAGATCTGGAGCAAAAACGGCCGGAAGCCGCGGAAGTTGTCGGCGCGCTTCTGCTCCTCCTGTGAGATGAGGCCCGTCTGCAGCAGCACCTCCCACTCGGACATGGTGACGCGCTTCCCGCCGTCGGACGCGCCGCCCGAGAGCTGGAAGTACAGCAGGTACACACTCGCTATCATGAGGCGCGACAGGTTCCACAGCTTATCGGGCGACGCCTTCGGCAGGTGTACGCGCAGCAGGCCTGTGAATGCCATCACCGTGCCGCTCATGCCCATGCAGTGGTTATACAGGGCATAGTAGCGCGTGTAGCAGTTGGCCGAATAAAAGACGAGGAAGAAGACCAGAAGCGTAGTGGGCACGGTCGTCAGCTTCCAAGGCAGAGGGGGCAGCGTGATGTCCGTGCGGTAATTGTTGATGTAATAAAAGCAGAGGTGCGCGGACATCAGCACCCAGAAAATGGGGCGGCACAACACGCGCGGCAAGACGGTGCCCCGCCACTTGGCGAGCACGGTCAGCTCGTTGAAATCCGTCGGGTCATACCCAATCGTCATGCTGGCCGGGCCGCCGCTGCGCACTTGTGCGTGGGAGCAGAGCGAAGCCAAAAAGGCACCGCGGAGAAAGTTGACCAAAACGTGTCGGGGCAGTGTCTTGCTCCCGCTGATGGACTGCAGGATTCGTCCGTCTGGGATCTGCGCTGGGTAGGGTAGAGGAGCATCGCCGGAAGCGGCGCCCCCCCACACCCAAACTTTCCGTAAAAGGGTTATGGATTGTTTCACACACAAGGCAAAAAATGGCGGCTTCAAGTATCGTGCCGCACAAGTCGCTCGCAGTGGTCCTGCACGGGCGCATGGGCGGCATGGCGTCGCTGATGCCCGGTGCGCCTGGCCGGCCGCTCCGCTCCTTTGACGGCGCGGTGCCCTCGCCTTCATCCGCTGCGCTCTGCGCGGCGTCCCTTGAGCAGCACGTCATCGGCCCAAATCGCGCCCATTTTGCGGTTGACGTTTTCGGCCATTCGTGGTCGCCCGAGATTGGGGCGACCCTCGACGGGCTCTTCGCCCCGCGCCGCAGCTTGCACGAGGAGGGTATCTCCAAGGCAAACTTCCGGTGCCCCGATCCAAACTTTTCGCATGGGTACTGTCACCGCACGGTGTCACATCTGCTCGGCATCGCGCGCGCGATGCGGCTCAAGAAGCTCGAGGAGATAGCACGCGGACGGGAGTACGACGTCGTCTTCCTCTCCCGCTGGGACATCCTGTGGCGCACGCCGCTCCTCGAGCTCCGTGCGCTGCCGCGCTGGCACGCCCACCGCGAGAGGCGTCGGCGGACCGTATGGCTGCCGCGCATCTGCATCCCCATCGACGGTGGCGATAGACCGGGTTCGGCCTTCCGCTCAGCCGTATGCGGCGGCAGCGCGAGCACGTGGCTCGCCACACAGGCTGCTCGCGAGTGCTCCCGCGCCGCGCGTGCGTGCCAGCCGGACATGAGCCTAGAGGCGCGTGAGCTCTATGTCATGGACTGGTGGCTCGTGTTGGGCACGTCGGCCGACGCGGATGAGTTCGCCGAGGGCGTGAGCGGCCGCTTCGCCGAGCACGGTACGCGTGTGCTACAGCGCCTCGCGGCTCAAAAACGGGGCGCCATCGCAATGGGTCACGCATGGTTTGGCGCGCAGTTGCTCTGGGCGATGAACGCGACGCTCGCCCACGTTGGGAATATCGGAGTCGACTTCCATCTTGGGCGCGCTTGGAACGAGTTCGACTGCAACGGGCTGCAGCCCGCATGCGCCGGGCGTGTCTGCGGCTCGAGCGACATGCTGCCCGCGCGGCCGTGGCACACGAGCCAAAGCGCGCGTTGGCCTATCGAGAGCTCTGAGAGCTTCGCGCCGCTTGTCTCCATCCCAGATCCCAACTCGCAGATGGCGAGCTCGTGCGAGGATCGGTACTTTCTGTGCAGGCGCGGCTCGCGCGCCTGTGTCGAGACGGACGCAAATGCCGCGCCGATGGATCGCACTGCACTCAAGGCCCTGTTCCTGGGCTGCGCCGAAGGGCTCTGTGCACCCGTGACACCGTCAACGGCCCGCCTGCGACAGAACGTGCAAGAGGCGCCGTCACGGGCGCATTCGACGGCATCGCTGTCGACGCCATCGGCGAACACGTCCGCTTGCGCGCGGCGGCTGCTTCGCCTCTGGCTCAACATGAGCGGTTCGGTGCGCTTTCCGAAAGCCATGCAACGGCATTCCGCCGCACCGGCTCTGGATGCCATTCAGTCGCGCATGGCTGCTCTGCCGCTTGCCGACGAAATGATGTCCGATCCGCTGCCACTCTCGGCGACATGCGAAAGGGCCTGGTCGCGCAGCGGTGGTGTACGCTATCCGCGCTTCGAGTGAATTGTTTCCTCAATTGTGCTTCCTGTGAGACCATGCGATGGTCCACGATTCATAATTCTTAATCGCACGGGCCGGCGAAAAAAACGTACACGCTTAGTATGCCTGGGGGTGCCCCCTCGCCACGTGTACGCTGCCTGTAGAGGCGATGTTTACTTACTTACTTACTTGCACGGGCCGGCGACCGTTGCGGTTTCCCCTCTTTATTCGAGGAATGGTAAGGACCGTAAACTTGGTCGCGTAGGTTGGTGATAGCGGTTCATAAAGTACAGAAATGTAGGCAGCCTAGTCCCTGGCGCGCGAAACGCACGGCGGTTTCACTTTCATGGTTTCACCTTTCACGACACGATGAGTGAGACAGAGCCGCGAGCGCTCACGAGCCGGCGATGGTACTCACAATTGATACTGGCTCAGCGGAGCCAAGTATGCGATGGTCGCAGGTAAAGCAGGCGCAGAAGCAGTCCGTGACCATGGCACAGCGGCTCGATATCATAAAGGCCAAAAACGCCTCCAGCGCCAAGGTCGACGAGAACATCGTCACCACGGTCAGCTCAGTAGAAGAACTCGAGCAAGTGAACAGGCGGCTACAGGCCGACTTATCGTTGAATACGATGAAGGCTTGGGAAACCCGACTTGCTTTGCGTCGCGAGGCGAGCGTTCGCGACGTCTTGCACCTGTGGTGGATGGCATTCTTGCGAACGTTGCGCCCAGGCCTTGAGGAGGACGAGATACCAATGATGGGGAAGGCGATGTACGTGCGCATGTATGAGCTCATTTTTCGCGCCTTAACTAGCATTGAAGAGGAGCAGTATGAAGAGGCAGAGGCGAGGCAGTGCGCTGAAGAGGACTGGGCGAGCGAGAGCGCAGATGGGGTCACGATGCCACGAGAGGTGTTCCTCGACAGCGTCTTCCAGCTCGCCGACCTCTACACCGACACGACCAGTGCCACGGAGTACGCAAGGTTTCTTCGACGCCTCCTAGAGCTATGCGTGTGCAAGGGAGCCTCGCCGGACTTGTCGGACGGGATTTTTTGGGTCGTCCGTCCATTGAAGAAGAAGCCCGATCCAAAGCCAGTGAAGCAAAAGGAGCACCAGCCCGCGCCCGCGGAATCGGAGCCGCGATCGGAGGAGCCGCCGCCGCCGCAAGCTGCGCCGCCGCCAGCCACGCCGCCGCCAGCCGCGCCGCTGCCACCCAAGCCGCAGCCACCCAAGCCGCCGCCAC
>JWZX01001062.1:0-20452 GCA_001275005.1 Chrysochromulina tobinii
GCCCCCGCCGCCCCCGCCCCCGCCGCTGCAATCGTGGTCAGTGCCGAGTCTGCCACGGCGCTCTCGGTCGTGGCCAATCTCTCGCACCGCCTGACCGAGCAGATTGCGCACGTGGACGGGCAGCGGAGAGCCCTCGAAGAGGTCCTTCGCATGCTGACCGCGCAGTCGGGACAGTTGCATGCAGTCCAGGGAGTGCTGATGGAGGCGACGATCCAGCAGGTCACCGTCCTCCAGGACCTGCAGCAGTTGCTACAAAGGAGCGGTGCGCCATCGCATCTGAGCGACGCGCTCAAGCCAGCGGCCGCCAGGCTCGCTTCGGCGGCAGCGACAGTCGACTCAAGTCCACGCTTTACGACTCTCGGGGGCAGCCTGGACCCAACGCCACCAGCCGCCGCGGTAGTGGCGCAGCCGCAGAGGCGCATCCAGCCCAAGCGACCGCCACGAATATCAGGCGTCGCACCGGGCGTCGAGGGTACCGAGGGCGTGCCGCCGTCCAGGCGGTTGTCGAACGAGTATGACGACAAGTATGCCGCTGCACCGCTTCCCACAGGCGGCCTCGGAGGACCAGCGACGCCGTCAGCGCCGCAGAGGCTGCCGACGCCCGCATCTCCCTCGGTCGGCACTCCAAGCAACCCGAATGCCATCTTTAATCTCCTCAGCATCGAGTCGGTCAGTGCTATCTTCGACGGTGCGACTCTGCGCGAGGGCACCTTTGCAGCTCAGGGCGAGTTGCGAGCTCTCCAGCTGGGCAGGACGGATGTAGGCCACGCCTTCGACCTCAAGCTCGAGAGTTTGGGCAACGTGACGAGGCTGCAGCCCAACCCTTCGCTGATGCGCCCGAAGGACGCGGGCAAGGGCGCGCCAAACACGTACAGCGTGCGTGTGCCTGCGCTGGCCGCGGGCTCACCTGTGAAACCACTCGCTCTGATGCGGTACACCTCCGTGCCCGAGTATGCGCCCATACCGCTGCGCGTGGTGCCGCGCTGGGCCTTTGCAGATGGAGTCGACCGTCTGGAGTTGCGTGTCGCAGTGCACCCGAAGCTCAAGGCAGGTCTGTCAGACGTGAAGATCAGCGTGACGATGCCCGAGGGCGTGAGTGCTTGCCGACCCGAGCCCGCCGGCGAGTGGGACGCGAAGAATCGCATTCTGGTGTGGAAGCTGGCGCACCTCGCGCCCACCCCCGCGCCCACGCCCTTCAAGGCTGACTTCAAGACCGAGGCCAAGGGTAAAGAGGGGCGCAAGGGGCAGGATTTGAAGGTCAGCTTCAGCAGCGAGACAAGCAATCTGACCGGTTTGCAGGCGCGCGCGGCGCCGCCCGGCATGGTCGGTCGCATCTTGCAAAAGTTTGTGAGCGGCACCTATGTCATCCACTGCTCAGGAGCTGCTGGCTCCCCTCCATCTGGAGCGCCGCGCCCCTCGACTTCTCCGCGCTCGGGATAGCACCAGTGAGAATAATCTCCAGAAGAGCCACATCGGCGGGTACCGTGCACCCGCGACCCATCAGCGGCAAGTAGCGAGGGCGTGGGCATGGATAGTCGAGCATGCGTGGGCATGGATCATGTGCGTGCGCATCACGAAAGTCTCCGATCACGATGCCGATGGTATATATTTCGTTTGGTCGGGTACGGTATTAGCCATTCGAATACATGTTAACGAATAACACCAACCCCGAACCCGCGAAACCCGTGCGGACCGGCTCCGCGTGGCGAGCCCCCGCGCGGACCCGCGGTGCGCCGGTGCCCGGGTGCGGAACGTCGATCGCGACCGGACGTAAGTTGCTTCGCGCGGAGATCATGCTTTGGGCGCGCCGGCGTGCGGGGGCACCCGAAACGTTCCGACTTCGCACAGCCAGCCCGCGCGGCCCGCTTCGCGTCGGCCTTCGCTTCATCTTCGAGGATCAACGGGCAAAGATTCGGCCCGGAGCTCATCGGAGCTCATCGGGCAAAGATTCGGCGCAGGTGCGGATACGTGTCCAGCTCGCGCACGTCGGCGAGAGCCCCGCCACCGCCAAAGCGTTCTCGCGTTCTCGCATCGGAGGACGACGAGACGACCTCGACGTCGATGACGCCCGCGTCCGCGTCCAGAACCGTCGCCCGCATACGAACCCCCTTGGAGTCGTCCGCGAGGGCGGCGAGCAGTGGAGGATAGGCGGCGTGAGGCTCGGGCTCCACGAAGAGGGTGTGCAGCTGCACGCCGGCGCGCTTCATGCGCCGGCGTGCCTCGACGCACCGACGGTCGCCCTTCGTTGGGTGGCCATCGGTGATGAACAGGATGTGCTTGGACACATAGGGCGAGCGCAGCCGCCGGTCTGATTTGAACTCATCGAGCGCCTGGCTGATGGGTGCCTCATAGTCCGTCAGGCCGCCGCATTCGAGCCGGCGAGCGAAGGTGCGCAGAGAGCTGTAGTCGGTGGTGAAGAAGCCGCCGCCGTGCAGGTTGCCCGCGCACCGATGCGCATGCACTTCGTCAGAGTACTCGAGCATCGCGACGCGCATGCGGCGCCGCTGGGCGAGCTCGATGACGCGCAGGGCAAGCGAGGAGGCGTATTTGGCGTTGATGCCGTGCATCGAGGTTGAGACGTCGCGGCAGATCGCGAGGGCGCCGCCTCTGTTCGGCTTCGCGCGCCGTACCGCGTCGGGCAGCACGGCGGGGGTATGCCGCATCCAGCATGCCGCATCGACCGGGTCAGCGTCCTCGGCGAACGAATCGAAGCCGCGCAGCCTGCGCCAGCCGCGCGGCACGCCGTCTGTGTGCGTCACACGCGTCACATGCACGTGGCGCTCAAACTCGCCCTTGAGGACGCCGATGAGTGTGAGCAGACCGCGAACACTCGCCGCATCCACGTTCGTCTCGACCGGGGGTTTGCGCTCTGTCGGTACCAGCATGCGCAGCAGCCGCAGCAGCAAGGAAGGGGCCTGGCTGGGCCCGTTCGCCGGGTCAGACGGGTCATCGACGGCCGCGTTCGCCTGCGCTCGCTGCAGCCCGCCCTCGCCCGGCTTTGGAGGCGCCTCCGTCTGAGCGGCCTGCTTCCGATGGCCACTCGACTTCGTCTCCGGGGTGCTCGCTTTCGTACCCTCCTGCGGAGTCGCCTGCGGGCTGCCGCTGCCGTCGCCGCCGGCATCGCCGCCGCCCTTGCCGCCCTTGCCGTCGCCACCGCCGCCGCTGCCGCTGCCGCCGCCGCCGCTGCCAGGCGCGCCACGATCGAACTCCTTCCGCAGTCGCTCGCGTGCTTCATTGGCAACCTCCTCGATGAGGTCGTCGACGGCGCCGCTGTGCACGTCATCGGGCACGCGGAAAGCCGTGAGCAGCCGGAGCACGCGCAGATCGTCTGGGTGGGCCACCTCGCGACCCGCGATGACGGCGGCCGCGCGGATGAGCTTGGGCGCCTTGGTCAAAAAGGTGCGGTCGGTCAGGAGAGAGTTGGTCGCGTCGAGGCCGTGACGGGATCGTAGCCGCTCGAGAAAGGCAAGCAGCGCGTCGCGCACCGCCTCCGAGAGCGGCACGTGCTGCAGCGCCTCGTACATGCAATCCAAGTCCACGATCGCATCAGCGCCCTCGCACACCGCACCGCCCTCGCCCGCGCCGGCCGCCTTGTCGACGCTCTTGCCGCCGGCGCTGGGCGGCGCCCAGGTGCAATAGGGCGAGTCTCCAAACTGATCGACCACGCTCGAGGCCGCCTCCCATGCGCCGCCACCCACGAGACCCTCGGTGCGGATCTGCAAGGCGAACCGGTCGAGGGTCGCCGGGTCGAGCGGCTCGTTGTAAAAGTCTGCCGAGGTCGGGTTGCCCGTGGCGACGGCGCTCCAGAGCGGAATGGGCCGCTCGTGGTACTTGCGCTCATTGAGCAGCCGCAGCAGCACGTTGAGCGCCTCGCCCGGCGCCCGCGAGATGTCGTCCAGGACGGCGACCTCGGCCGTGAGCAACGCGCCTGCACGCACGTCCGAACGAATGACCTCGCCATCGTCGCTGACCTCGCGCCGGATGACGGCGTCGCCGATGAGCTCCGAGAGTCGCGTGTCGCGATGCAGCTGCGCGAAGAAGGACCGCCGGCCCGAGGCCGCGCACGCAGCCTCTGCGAGCGCTGTCTTGCCGATACCTGGCGGGCCCTCGACGTAGAGGTGCTCCTTGGAGACGAGCGAGAGAACGAGCGCGTCCTTGAGCGGCCCTTGGCCCACGACGCGGCGCTCGAGGCGCGCGCGCAGCGCTGCGGCGCTGCGGGCGGCTCGTGCGGCCAAGGTCGGTTCGGCGCTGAGCGCTAGCGAGGAGAACTTCGGCATTTGCACAACTTGTGCCGGTAAAAAACGCCCGCGATTCCACACCTCTTAAAAAGCAACAGATTTACCGGTCCATACCTCGAAACCTCGAAACCTCGAGCGCAGCGCACGCGCGTGGCACCACCGCTCTTCGCACTTCGGTCTTCATCGCGAAGCCGCCAGCCGGAGGGTTGCAGTCTCAGATGAGGTCGACGCGAGTGACGGTGGCTGGCGTGGGTGGCACCGTGGTGAGCACCGAGGATGTCCGAAGGTACCGGTACGTCTCTGGAGCGGCAGTCTGCTGGGACGGCTGCTCGCGCTCGCTGCGCATCGCATTGTCCTTGATGTACTCAGAAGGAGCAGCCGCGCCATGCACCAAATAGTCGTCCGTCCAGCTCTTGACAGTGGCGCGAGGCTCGAGCTCTGAGCAGACGCCCTCTCCGCCTGTCAAGAGCATGGAGCGCGTCAGGTCACGGGAGGTCGCGAGAGCGGTACCCGATGGCGCACGAAGCATGCCGACCAGCGCGAGGAAGCCCACGGCGAGAGACGTCTGCTGGCGATGGGTCACTGGTGGTGGCCGACTGCCGGTCATGCAGAAGAATTGCATCGGACGATATTGGAGGGAGGGGAAGTCACTGACATCCTGATGCCGTACCCCTTGAGCCTCCACCATCAGCGCCAAAGTGCATGCTCCTCCTCCTCCACCACCATGGCCAGCAGTGACGACGTGGCTCATCACGCGACCGATGGCGATCTCATTGGGCGGCCACATCATTGATTGCGTCATCACTGCAAGCGTAGGCACCGAAGCGGCCCCATGTGTCGCGCAATCATAGCCGCTGATCCACGGATCGAGTGCGATCACCGCGTGCACACGCGGCGGCTCTGCTAGCTTGCTCACACCACCAGCCTCGACCATGCGACGCGCCTGGGCCATACCGGTACCTCTCTTCTCCTCCAGAGCCGCCGCCACTCGGAACGCAGTGGACGATCCAAACGAATGGCCTACGAGCGCCACGCCTAGGCGATCAATCTGCAGCGTGGCGTGGCCATTCCCGCCGCTGCCGGCGACGACCTTGGCGGCGAGCTCGTCGATGCTCTCGAGCACGCTGCACACTTCCTCCACTCTCTGGTCTTGTTGCACTTCCCTTCCGTCCTCTTTCTCAGGCGCCGTGTACCCAAGCGAATGGCCATCGTCCGTCTCGGTGTACACTGCAGAACCATCCTTGTGCTCGAGCGCAATCACCACCGAGCCGTGCGAGGCCATTTCCGCGCACAGCCCGCTGTAGCTAGCCGCACAGCCATAGAGCCCGTGGGAGAAGACCACGAGCGGCCAGCCACCATTGACCATAGCCGTCGCGGGCGGCGCGTCGCGCACGACCTGCCGCGGCAGCCGAGCGAAACGCAGCGCCCACGTCATGTAGGGCCCCAGCAAGCTGCGCACGCGCTCTGGAAATGGCAGCCCCTCTCCGTGTCCCGTGGCATACCTACCAGCAATGCGTCCAGGCGGGAGCCACGATGACCGTCCACGTGCCGTGATATGCGGTGCTGAAGGGTAAAAGATTCTGAGCCGCAGAGAGGTGTCGCGTTCAGGCAGCGGCAGGCAGCAGTCACTGACGCCGACCGCATGCGCTCCACTTGGCTCTGGCGGTGGGCGGAGCGTCAGCAGCGTGATGAGAGGCATGAGCGGCAGGATGATGATGCTCACGGGCAGCAAGACGGCCAAAAGCATCACACCCAAGGCAGGCTTCTGCATGGCGGTGTATAGAAACGTTTCCCAGTGCAGCCATTTCCGAGTCTCCCAGGCGATGGTCGAGCGGAAGGTCGGCACGCCGCCGACGAGTCGCATTGCGAAAAGGCACGGAAGATTCCGGTGGTTTCGAGGTCCCGCACGAGGCTTCAACACTGAGTCCGCCCCCTTCGGCACTCGGCATTGCCACTCGCGCCCCGCCCGCATCCAGTACCAACTTCACTTAGGACAATAGTAAAGGATGCTATTATGATACAGGTACAGTAGAAACATTGACACTGGGAGAGACGGCAAAAACACGTCCGGGAAAAACCGCAAGGTAAGACAAATATGATGGAGACACTGATTCACACGGAAGTCGACCGGTGGTGTGAAATGGTGTGAAATTGAAACTTAACGGAATTTTATGCGAAACGGGGTCTTGCTATCCTTGCTGTGCATGCTCTCGCGAACGACGGCGGCGGTCCCGTCACTGCTGTCACGGCCGCTCGGAGAGCTCGCCGCGCTTGCCGGTGGCCCACAGGCTGCCAAGCATCTCTGGTCAACGCTTCGCCGAGGCAGAGACCCGACGAAGCTGTGGCAGGTGGACGAGCGGGCCGTCGCCGCAGCGAGCGGGCATGGCATCGGCCTATCGGAGCGGCTGTCGCTCGCGCTGCAGCATCGCCCGCTCGATGATGTCGCAACCGTGTCGCTCGAGACCTGCGCCGCTGACGGCACCAAGAAGCTGCTTCTCAAGCTTGCGGATGGCTTGGAGGTGGAGACCGTGCTCATCCCGCCGCTGCCGTCGGAGCGACGGGTGGCGTCCAATGCACGCGCGCGCACGACGCTGTGCATCTCTTCGCAAGTAGGCTGCCGCCAGGGCTGCGTCTTCTGCGCCACCGGCCGCATGGGACTGCTCCGCAACCTCACTGCCGACGAGATCCTTGCGCAAGCGTATCACGCCGAGCGAGTGGCCGCGGCGAGTGGCATGCCGTCCTTGAGCAATATCGTCTTCATGGGGCTGGGCGAGCCGGCCGACAATGCGGACCACGTACGTTTCGCGTATCGCGCGCTCCTGGACCCGCAACGCTTTGGCTTCGGACGGCAAAGCGTCGTCGTCTCCTCCGTCATGCCGACGCCGACGGCCTTTGACTCCATCCTGGGAAGGATGCATAGCGACGACAAGGACGACACGGAGGAGGCGCAGGAGGACCGTGGCCCCATGCTCGCATGGTCACTGCACTCCGCGGACGAGCAGCTGCGTAAGAAACTCGTGCCGACTGCGCGGTATCCGCCCACGGTGCTGCGCGATGGACTGTGCGCCTCGCTCCTCTCGCGGCCTCCCCGGCGGCGGCGCGTGCTCATCGAGTACGTGCTGATCGCCGGCGTGAACGATCGCATCGCCGACGCGGAGAGTCTCGCCGCCTTCCTCGAACCGCTCCATCGCGCATGCCACGACCTCGCTCGCCGCTCGGGTCGCACTGGCGTGCTCGTCAACCTGATTCCCTACAACCCCGGACTGCCGGCTCCGAAATCGGACGACCAGCCGAGCTTGGACAACAACTTGGACAACTTACCGATTCCGACATTGGACGACCAGCCGAGCTTGGACAACTTACCGATCAGCGAGCCGATCCGCGAGCCAGCTCAGACAGGAGGCCGAGCCGCGGGCTCCCTCCCGCACTTTTCGACCTTCGAGCGGCCCTCGTTTGAAGCCGTCGATGCCTTTCAGGACCGTCTGCGCGCGCTAGGAGTTTGGGCGTCGGTGCGTGCGGCGCGGGGGGGCGATCAAGCGTCGGCGTGCGGCCAGCTCGCCACGTCAGCACGCCTCTCAAAGCCGCGTGTTGATGGCAGCGCCGGGGCAGCCGGCGACTCGCCGGACGGGGCATCGGCATCGTCGTCGGGTGGGGCGCCAGGCGGTACGGGTGGGGACGGCGCTGCCATCCGTCGCCAAACTGAACGGTTGCTGCACTCACCTGTCGACGAGCACCGCGTCTGCCTTGCGTGCCACGGCCATGGGTCCCGAATGCTGCGCAAGCGGCGAGCGAGCGCGGTCCCGCCGCAGGTGCGGTGCGATCGATGCGACGGCATGGGGCTCGTGCCGGTGGTAACGGTGGCTCAGGTCGCCACCGAACTGGAGCGCGAGATCAGCACCGAGATCGGCACCGGTGGAGATGAGGCTGAGAGCAGCGAAGGCGCCGTGGTCGGCCGCAGTACCGGTGGTGCTCACGATGGCGCTCACGAGGCGCTGGCGGTGGCGGTTGTCGGCGGGGGGATCGGTGGCCTTGCCCTCGCCCTCGCGCTCCAACAACGTGGCGTCGTCGTTGGCGTCTTCGAGCGGGATGGCGACTTCTTCGAGCGTTCGCAAGGGTACGGCCTCACACTGCAGCAAGGCTCGAAGGCTGTCCGTGATCTCGGACTGGAGTCGGCGGCCGCGGCGGCCGGAGTCTCGTCGTCGCTGCACATCTCGAGGGATGCGAGTGGTCGGGAGTTGGGGCGCCACGGCTCGGCGACGCGTGAAGAGAATGGCAGCCCCTCAGGTCGACGTAACTTGCACTTGCCGCGCCAGTCGCTGCGCGCGCTGCTCTGTGCGCGGCTCAAGCCCGGAACCATCCGGTGGGGCTGCCGGCTCGACACCATCACACAGCAGAATACAGGGCAGCACAAGGGGCAGCATGACCGCCCTACGCTCAGCTTCAACGGCGGCGAGCGCCAGGTGAGCGCAGACGTGGTGGTTGGTGCGGATGGGATCCACTCCGTAGTGCGTCAGTTCGCGGCGCCGACGCAGATGCCAACCGCCGCCGAGCCAAGGGGCGTCGGGCTGCGCGCGCTGGGTGTGGCAGTCGTGCTCGGATATGCGAAATGTGCCCATGAGCTCTGCGCGGGGTTCGACACTGTCTTCGAGCAGCTCGATGGCGAGACGCGTCTGTATGCGATGCCCTTCTCGCCGCCGCCCGAGGGAACTACCATGTGGCAAGTGTCCTTTCCTATGGAGCCGGAGGCCGCGGCCGCGCTTGCGCAAGGCGGCGGTGAGGCCCTACTCGCGCACGCACGGGAGCGTTGCGCAAACTGGGCCACTCCGGTGCCCGAACTGCTCGGTGCGACGCGTGCCGACGATGTGACCGGCTACCCCATCTACGACCGGCCTGTAGGCAGCCGCTTCGGAACGGGTGGCAGGATCACCCTTCTCGGCGACGCGGCGCATCCGATGGCACCCTTTAAAGGGCAAGGCGCGAACCAAGCCCTCGTCGACGCCCTCGCCCTTGCACGGGCGCTCTACGACTCGGAGTTGGGCGACGCCGCGGCGGCGTCCCTCGAGCCGTCGGCCACCGTCGAGGAGGAGGGCGCGCCTCGACGGCGCCGGCGCTCGCGGCAGCCGATCGTCGACGCGATCGAGCAGTACGAGCGCGCTGCAGCCGTCAGGGCGGCAGTCAAGGTGGAAGCGTCGCGGCTGGCGACGCGTCTGCTGCATTCGGATGCGGCGCTCGCAGTCGAGACGGGCGTGACGAGGGCCGCCGCCGCGGCGGCATCCGTGACCGCTTCAGACGGGCATTGCGTAGTGTAGGAAGATATGCGTTGAGCTAGCGCCTAGCGGCAGCGCGCAGCGCGGTACCGTTTAGCGTTACGAGCGCCTTACTGTCGTAACTATCCGACCCGCCCCCCGCGCCCCGGCGGAGCCCGGTGTGCGCTCCTGTGTGCATGCTTGGTTTAGTCACAATCATCCGATCATACAAGCTCAGCAGAGAGCTACCGACTTTCATCCACAGCATCATCGCGTGTTCACGCTCAGCACAAATGCACACCGCAAGATTATACATGCCCACATACGATAACGTCTCTCTTGCATGCTCTCGTCACTCTTGTGTCAAATTCAGTCCATACAGGACAGCTGTACTGTACGCCGTCATTCGATTCCGGCCTCATGAAAGTTCAGCTCCGTATCCTTGCGGTAGAGCTCCGCGAGCTGGTCGAGCCACCATCCGGCGGTCCATGTGGTGCGGAAGTTGAAGTCCTGCCCCTGGGGGAACGTCAACTTTCCATCGGGCAGCTTGCCCACCCCGTGAAGCACCCAGTCGCGCGCAAAGAGGAGCTCGACGCGCTGCATGTATGCCCCGCCGATGATGCTACGGAGGAGCTCGCTCACGCGCACGGCGCCGACGAGGTCCTGTGTTTCGGTCTTGGCATCATTCACCTTCTTGAGCAACTGGTCGAACATCTCGAGCACCACAGAGGCCGGCTGGTACGCGTAATGGTCCGTCTTCTTCTGAACGATCTTAGCGGCGACGGCCACATAGTGAAGGCCCGAGATGAGCACAATCCGCACCGGCTCGCTGCTCTCCCCCTGGGATTCGAGCGCGAATTCTTTGAGCTGCGAGGCGAGCTTGTCGTCCTGGTTGCTCACCACGCGCTTAATCTCCTCGCGCCATTCGTCGAGCCCAGCTTTACGCTTTCCCGGGTCCTTCTCCGGGTCATTCTCGACGTCCTTTTTGATGCGTTCGACCTTTACCTTGAGCTGCAGATCGTAGCTCGTGAAGCCGTCTAGGCCCGACAGCTGCACGGAGCCTTGACCGCCCGAGATGAGCGCGAGGGGCGGCTCGAGCCCGGCAGCCTGTAGTGCGTACTCTACCGACTTATGCTCCCACATGGCCTCCTCTTTCTGCGACACCGCAAACCACTTTGAGTCGATCGAGCGCGAGTGCGAGAGCTTCTCCGCCTTTGCCCGGAGCGTGTCGCGTAGTGCGTCCATCACGGGCCGTCCCTTTTCTCGCAACTCGTTGCTGAGCTGTCGGTACCACGCTGTCAGCCCGATGCACACGCTGGTGAACAAGCAATGCTGCAGCTCCTTGTGCTTCTCGAATGCGGTCTCCATGGCTTTGTGAAGCGTGGCCACGAGCTCCTCGAACATGGGATCCTTTTCCCCCAGCCCACCCTTGAAGATCTTTTCAAAGTCGAGCTTCCCACTGTTGGGGAGCTCTTTGATCTCGGCGTCTTTAGCCTCTATCAAGCTGACCGTCCGGAAGCGCACCCAGATCATGATTTTACACGCGCCCGTGCCCACGTCGAGCACGAAGGCGCCCACGCCGACGAAATCACCCACGTCCAGCTTGGACTCGTCCTTGCCGCGCAATGCGCACAGCGGCGGGTTGCCCTCCTTACTGTCGCCGAACTGGCCGTGGAACTCGCGCAAGGCGCCAACTTTGACCTCGCGACTCATCGATTTCGCGCTGCGTGCCATCATGTGCGCGGTTAGGCCGTTCCGGTCGGTTTTTGTGCGGTCGCACCCCGCATGCAACAGCTCACGGATGGTCGGGGCGTGGAGGCACTCCGCCGCATACATGAGTGCTGTCTTGCCAGTGCTGTCAATCGCGTTGAGTACCTCTTTCTTGACGATCAGCCGCTTCTGAGGCGGCGCGATCTGGGTCCCGGCGGTCACGGCCTTCCCGCACACTTGCGTGCTGGGCGTGACCGCATTCGAAGCCATGTTCTGCTTAGGATGGCGAGTCTGATTCTGATGGCTCCCGAAGGTCTCGCAAGTCGAGAGCAGATGCACCATCTCCTTAATCCCCGACCGTGCTGCGAGCATGAGGGCGGTCATGCCGTCCTTATTCCGGTCGAGGAGGTCCCATCCCTCGACCACCAGGATTTCCGCAGCTTGCACATGCCCGTTGTGCGCCGCGTGCATCAGCGCTGTCATGCCCTCGCCGTCCGTCTCCTCCATCTGCGGCATCCCATCTCGCTCATTGCGCTTACCACTGGCGATCAGCAGCGGAATGATAGCGTCGTGGCCGCGCTTGCAGGCCCACATGAGCGCAGTGAGCCCATTCTTATCCTTTAGGTGCACGTCTGCTTCCCGGCGCAGCAGTGCTTGCACTGTCTGCAGGTGGCCGCGACGCGCTGCCAGGATGAGAGCCGTCTGCTGCGCCAGGCCCTCCTTGCGGTTAATGTAATAATCCTTCTCCTTGCGGTCCATGCAACGCTTCTCCTTGCGCTTGTCGTCAGGCGAGGTCGGCGAGACCTCGCCAAGTTGAACACCTGTCTGGATGATCCCCCAGTTTCCGCCATCGGTCTTCAACTTGGCGAGCACCTCGACCACCTCTGAGTGGCCAAAGTAGGCGGCCTGCGTGAGCGCGGTGCTCCCCTCGGCATCGGGCATGAACGGATCCGCCTTGTTCTCGAGCAGCGTCTGGATGCACTGCTTTGAGCCAGCGCGTGCAGCCATAATGAGTGGCGTGCGTTGGAGTTCGTCGGTGCGTTGGATGTTGACGTCTGACTTTTTTTGGATCAGCAGCTGAGCAGCATCGACGAAACCGTTTTGGCACGCGCGCAGAAGCGCCGACGTGCCGTTCTCCTCAGTATGCTCCACCATTTTTGTCACAATGTCGAGAGCATGTTTTTCGACCTGTTTTTCATTTGTTTCACCATGTTTCTCGGCAGCTGCGAAATGGTTCTTGTCATCGAGCAAGATCTCAACGACGTCTATGTGGCCTTCGAGCACTGCTATCGTGAGCGCCGTGCAGCCCCCCTCTTCGGTCTTCAGCAACGGGTCGGCATGCTTCTCTAGCAGACAATGCACCGTTTTTGAGAAGCCACGGAAGGCGGCGAGCATCAGCGGAGTGATGCCGAACTTGCCCGGCGCGTTCACGTCAACATCCGTCACCACCTGCTCGAGCTCTCGCTTGCTTAGGGTTCCCGAGCGGTCGACATCGATCGTGCTGAAGCGCACTTGCAGCACTTCGTCAGTCAGCCGCTCGGCACCAGGCTTGGTATTCCGCTCGTGATCACAGTAGTCCTTAAAAGAGCCGAAGACCTCTTCCTCGCCGCCCATGTCAGCACCGACACTAGACGTCCTTTTGAGCGGGACCAGCATGTCCACCTTGCCATCCTTCGTCGTGTCTACTGCACCGAGAAGCAAGCCCGATAATTTGGCGTCCCCGTTTGAAGGGTCAAGAATCAATTGGAGCAGCTTTGGCTTCGGCGTGCTATCCGCGCATAACTGATTAATAAGCTTATCCGCCTCAGATTTCTTGATCGCCGTGCGCAGCCGTGGGCTCGCGCGCTTGCCCATAAGCGACCAATCGTACGGACGCACGCCATGGATGTTCGATATGAAGGCTGGCTGAAGGTGCGCGAGCGGCTGCATCGCGGGGTGCGTGAGGAGGGCCGTGCACGCCTTCTCGCACCCATTCTCCGCCGCCTCGTGCAGGGCCGTGTTGGCGTGCTCGTCCGCGTGCAGCGGGCTCAACCCCTTATCGAGAAGCGCAGTGAGCACCGCAACATTGTCTTGCGCGGCTGCCGCGCGTAGCACAGCGCCTGCGTCGTTGTTACCAAAGGGCAACACGAGCGTCGTCTTGATCGTGGTGCCGTTCGGGAGCTTCACAAGGTGCACCACCTTAGCGTCCCCATGTCGTACATCGTGCCGAGCGCCGCTTTGGGAATCCTTTTTGGGATCCTTGTCGGGCAGCTGGATGTTCGCGAGCAGCACGCCGCGCTGATAGTCGATGTCGTCCTTGTGCTCGCCGTCTGCCAAGGCCAGCAGCGTGCTGCCAATCTTGATCGGCTTGTCCTCGATGAGCTTATGGCTCTCGAGGAACTGTACGAAGCAGCGGAGAACGCGCTCCGCTTGCTCCGCCTTGGGCGTGAGCAGACCGACGATCGTAGATGCCCACGCGCTGATCTCATTGGGGTCCTTGAGGAGCATCTTGAGAAGGATCAGCCGGTCGCGCGGACCCACGTTATCGCTGGACTTGCCCACCTTGACCACATCCTCGTTGGACTGTGGTTTTACGTCACCACCGCGAAGGTCGGTCGCCGAGACCGTTTTGGACGCTCTCGGCGGTTGCGACCGCGCCAAGGGCGGCCGCAACTGGGATGTCGATTTCTTGAAGGGGGGCGATTTCTTGTAGAGGCTCTCGTCTTCGGCTTCATAGATGCTCGGGTCTTCGGCGTCATAGATGCAATCGATGGCCTCATAGTCGTCAGTTGTGAGCATTGAGTGCAGCCTCGGCCCCTTCTTTTCGTTACACAATCGGAGGGACAGGTGCAACAGCACGATGGCCAGATCGATCTTCTTGCTCACTGCGCACAGCTTCGCGGCGTTGAAGGACTTCAAAGCCTCGTCCCGCCAATCCTCCATGCCACCGAACGAGGGGGACGCTGTGGAGTCAGCGTCAGCGACGGCCCTAGGCTCGACAGCCGTTGGACTCACGATCAGCGAGAGTCGGGAGTTCTCTTTCTTGGCCAATTCCGATAGTCGGGAGTTCTCTTTCTTGGCCAATTTGCTGAGCAGGGTGAACACCTCTTCCTTGGCCGAGAGCGCCTTGTCGGTAGCCTCTCGGTAGTTCTCGGCCTCGTTGAACCACTTGGGCTCTCGCTTGAGTGCAGAGCTCTTGAGGTCCTCAAGAGGCACGAGCGCCTTGCTCGGCGCGTCGGCGCGCGTGAATTGCTCCATGAGCAAATCGACGAACTGAACGTGCGAGTTCTGCAGGCGCGAGACGACCTGATCGATGGTGGCAGCCTTCTGATTGGTCGTCGGCCGCAGCACGACCACCAGCACCGAGCCATCGACGCGCGTGTCGAGCACTTCGACGCCCGTGAGCGGCGCGAAGAGAATCTCGCGCTCGAACGGGTACTGCGAGAGCCACGAGAGATCGCAGCCGCGGTCGACGAGGCCCTGGTGGATCTCGAAGACGATGCCCGACGCATCCTTATCCTTTGTCTTTTCATACGCACCAGCGTACGTCATCGCCACCTTGTAGTCGAGCGTTGTGCTCATAAAGCCCGGCTCGACGCCCCCCTTGATACCGTGCTCGTTCTTCGTGCGGAAGGCATACGGGAGGGCGAGGCCCTTGAGCCCGCGGTAGACGCATGCGGCGGGCGTGAGTACCTTGAGCTTGACGATGGCCGAGTTGAGCACCCAGATTGTCGTCGTGTACCTATTGCCCTTGCACAGCTGCTGGAAATAGTCTTTCATCCACTTCGGCGCAGCGCCCGCATTCGCGCGCAGCACCGCATTGTATTTTTGGAACATCGGCCCCGTATACAGGCGCGACGCGATGAACTCCTCCTTGCGCAGCGGGCGTTGCGCATGCAGGCGCAGACGATTGTTGACATCACTGATGGCGACGTCGAAGGTGTCGAGTTCCCGCTCGTTGCGCAGCTTGCGCCGTTCAAGACCCTCCGCCTGCTCCGAGGGGTATGACTTCCTCTTCAGCACCTCCTTGCCACGCGCCGGGTCGACGACAAAGTACCACTCGATGCAGGAACTTGTGTGGCAAAGGTAATTCGACGTGGTGAACCAAATGTCTGAATCGCTCCTCTTCGTGTGCTCGCGGCGCATCGATTCAAACAAATCGGGATTGGGCATCCCCACCGCCACCTCGAGCCCGTCGTAGAAGGCCTTGATGTCGCACAGGTGGAATTCGGACATCTTGCCCATCATGAACTTCTCCGTGAACTTCTCCGAGAGCTCGCTGGACGTGTACCCCTCTTGCAGCTTAGACAAGCCGTTGGCGAGCGTCTCGGCCAGCGACACCGGCGTCTTTTCGAGCAGCTTGCCGAGTATAGCAAGCCGTTGCGGCTCGTCCATCTTCCCCAGGTGGCGCAAGAAAGCTAGCTCGGCCGCCGCGAGCGTACGCTTCTTGTCCCCCTCGGTCGACGCTTCGTCAGCTCCGCCAGCGGGCTTCGCCCTGAGTTCCTCATTCGCACTGAGTTTCTTAACGAGGGGCGCGGTGAGCAGCTCGGCGATCATGCTGTGCACCTCCTGTGTCGTGCACCACGTGTTCGCTCGCCACGTCTCCGGCATCTTCCCGGGTGGCTTCGGCGGGCCGCCTCCTCCGCTTCCCGCCTCCCAATTTGAATCCGTTGATGGCCGCCGCCCGCCTCCGCCGGCGCTCGGTGCGGCGCTCGGTGCGCCTGCTTTACTACCCCCCTCGGCGCCCTGCACCTTGGCGGCCGCGGCTGCAGCCTCCTCCGCCGCCTCCGCCGCCTTCGCGGCCGCGGCCGCGGCTGCGGCCTCCTTCGCCGCCTCCATACCCGCCTCCACTGCCTCCTTCAGCAGCGCATCCACCTTTTCCGGCTCCAGATCCGCCACCTGGCCCGACACAAGCGCATCCATCAGCTCCGGCGCTGACAGTGTGCACGCCAGTCTGTCGACGCCGACGGCGCCCACGCCAACGGCGCCCACGCCGACGGCGCCTCCGCCGACGGCGTCACCGCCGACGGCGCCGCCGGCAGTGTTGGCGCCACCGGCAGTGGGCATCGCGCGGGGGATCTGCCCCGCCACTTGGCGCTGGAGCTTGGTGATCTGATCTCGAGCTGTCGCGAGCGCCTCCTCCAAAGTGCGGATCTCCTCTTTCGCCGCATGCAGCTGCGCCTTCGCCTCCTCGCGTCCGGCACGCTCCTCGGCTGCCTTAGCGTGAAACGTAGCGGCATCGGCCGCGGCGCTGGAGCACGCCTCCGCGCGCCGCAGCGGAGCGGAGGGCGGCGGGCGGTGCGAGCGTTGGTGAGGCCCATGAGGCCCCAACTCCTCCGCCGCGCCGTCGTCGGTGAGCAGCGGCTCGTTGGCCGCGGCGCTGATCGCGGCGCGCGCGGTCTCCGCACGGGTGAGTGGCAGCGAGCTGGCGAGCGCCGGATCGTCGCCCTGGGCCGCGCGCGCCGAGTCGTTGAGCTGGAGCCGCAGGTAGTTGTTCTCGGCGCGCAGCTTGAGCTTCTCTGTGCGCAGCTTGGTCACTTTGCGCTGCTCGTCGACGAGCTGCTTCATCTGCTCGTGCATCCGTTTTTTCAGCTCCTCGTACATCAGCTCGACAGTCCGCAGCCGCTCGCGGCCGGGCGAAGCAGTCGCCGCGCTTGCCGGGCGCATGCCTCGTGTGGCGCCAGAGGGCGGGCCGACAGGTGCGATCGGCCGCCGTCCGCTGCTGCCAACTGGGTTGTCGGCCTGCATGAAAGCTTCCGCAACATTTCGCTGCGCACGCGCGGCATCGGCGTCCTCGCGCGCCCGCGCGGTGCGAGCGTCGGAGGCGGTCGGGTATTGCAGGTAGCTGTAAGTGCCTGTGGCCGCAGGCTGGGACATGGAGACTCGGCTTGAACAAGACGACGAACACCACAAGGAAATGCTGCAGCGTGCGCTGCGCGCACGGAGCTACGGGTCGTTAATCCACAGCAGGTAAGAGTGTGAACAGGCTGTGAACTCCGGCGAATTGAAAGCGCTCGCGTACATCCCTTCGAAAGACGAGTCTTTCACGTGCGTCGAGAAAACTGACGGGATCAATAGCAGCGCACACTAGTAGCGCACATGGAGGAGCTGCGAGCCCGTGAAGTCGCACTCGCACGCGACGTTGATGCGCTCACCGAGCGTGTGGCCATGGCATTTGGTGGCGCACCATTTGCGGTGATGCCAATCGATGGCAAGGGATTCGGCGTCGTCGCGACGCGCGACCTTTTCATTGGTGAGCGGCTGCTGGCGGAGACGCCGCTGCTGGTGGTGCCCATGGACGTGTCTGGCTACGATGGCCAGCGCCATGGCGAGTACGAGGGCATCCCTTCGGCGTTGCTGGAGGCTGCCGTCGATGCGCTGCCAGCCGATCGCCGGTGCAAGTTCTTCGAGCTCTCGCAGAACTCTGCCTACGGGGTGACGAGGTCGCCAGCAGGCATCGCGCAGACCAATGGCATACCGCATACGCATGGCTCGAAAACGTACGGCGCGATTTATTACACGGCGAGTCGCTTCAATCATAGCTGCGACGCCAACGCGTGCTTTCGGTGGAACGGATCTCTCGGCGGTGCTGTCGGTGGTGCTGTGCCCCGGTGGGCCGACGGCGCTGGGTCCGGTGGCCAGCTGACCGTGCACGCCATCAAGCGCATCCCCGCTGGGACAGAAATCACATTCAACTACGCCGGCTTCCTCGCCCCGCGCGAGGCGCGCCGGCGCTATCTGCTTGAGAGCTTTGGATTCGAGTGCACGTGTGCCAAGTGCGCCATGAGCGGACCATGGAGCAGGTCAGCCGTTGCGGAGAGCGAAGCGCGCATCGCGGCACTGGGCGGCACGGCGAGCCTGCGCGCCTCGCTGCAGGCGTGGGGGGCGCTGAATGCGCTCGTCGTCGACGAGCCCAGCGCCGTGTTGGGCAGGCTGGACGCGCGATACGCACTGGTCGAGGCCGAGTGCGCAGACGGCCTCCTCGCAGGCACCGCCGAATGTTTGGCGCGTCTCATTTTTCGAATTCTGCGCGGCGGCAGCCTCCCGGCTGCACGCGGCCGCGGCCGCCACGGCCGCGCGGCCGGTGAGCCGAGACGACGAAGACGGAGGAAGCAAGGGAGGAAGGGGGCCTTCAGCGCTGCGCTCCCGTGCACGCGAGTACGGAGCCGCAGCCCGCACGTGGGCCGTTCGAGCCAGAGAGCTTGCTCGGCAAATGGCGGGCGAGGACTCGCCAGCGTTTGCGCTGTTTGAGGCGGCTGTGGCGCGTTGGTCTTAGCGTTAGCTCATGTTAGCTCCAATAGGGTTCGTCTCGTTCACATGCGAACTTTCTGCGAAGGAAACGCCCGTGACGACGCCTTCGCATGATGGCCGCCGAGGATTGGGTCTTCCTCCTGAGCCTTTCCTCCTGTGTCACAACAAACGCCTCTAATGGAGCCAAAATCCACTTCAGGGTTTGCCCGCATCGCCGCCAGGATCCCATGGACGAACCAGTGCCTGACGAGCCAGTGCCTCCTCGGGTCGTTGGCGGCAGACGCCCTCTGCGGATGGGCAGACATGCTGCCGCCTAAGCACTCGGTCTGCCTCGTTCCTTCGCGCTTCCTCGGAGGAGGCCTTCACGAAGGTCTACTCGACTTTGAGGATCTCGCTGAAGTGTTGCCGCCGCACCCGTTGGTGTCGCTCACGCTGCCAGCTGGACTGCTCAGAAGGGTTCTTTCCGATGCCCAAGGGGTCGCGATGCAATCGTGCGCCGCTCCGTACGCGGCCCATTCATGGCAGGTCTCCTCAAATGTGCGTCTCGCTTGGTCATGCACGGGCAGCGACGCTGCCGAGCTACGGTGGCGCTCCGCCACCAATCGCTCCTCGTTTGAGCCGCTGGACGACGCCGTGCCCATCCATGTGCTGACGCTTGCTCCGGCGCTGCCGCTGCTGTTGCTCGAGGAGACGGGCAGTGACAGAGTCGCCGAGGCGCACCATTTTGCCGTCTCTGCGCAGCACGCCCTGGCAGACTACCTCCGCGCGCACTCGCCTCTGAGCGCAGCGTCAGCTATCGAGGCTGTCGCGCCCTCGCCCTCGCGTATCAGCATGCAGCCGCCGCCCCTGAGCGCCGTGCCGAGCTCCGCGTGCGTCCCGTCGTCATGTGCTGCACGGACGCCGGCCGTCACGCGCGCTGCCGCCGCGCTCGGCCTGTCGGCCTACGACGCGGCACATGTGCATGCTGTTGCCGCCTCGTCAGCGGCTGCGATTGCGCTTATGGGGGCGTTGCTGCTCTTCGCGGCGCTCGTGGCGCTCTGCGTATGGATGCGCCCGCGCCGCTGGCTGAGTCTCGATGCGCTGCCCGCGAGCCCACTGACGCCAGCTACTGGCGGGAAGGGGACTGGCGGCGCGGCGGCGGCGGCGGTGACCGGTACCGCCGGCCTCGTGCCACCGCCCATGCCATCACTAGTGGACGTGCCGCCCGTTGGCCATAGTACGAGCCCCGTGAGCTCGCCGCTACTCGGCCGGCGCAGCAACCTCGCTCTCCTGCGCGATCCGGAGCGCGAGCCTCTCAGGACAGGCGGGCTGCGCGTCGTGAGCTACGCCGACCTGGGCGTGTGAAAACCATGTCGTGTGAAAACCAGGCACTTGGAGGCAAACGCGCAGAAAGCAGGCGCGAATAAGCCGGGTTCTTTATCGCGTTGCCATCTAGCCATCACAGGATACAGCGCGTGCTGCACGTGGCATCGCATGCTGCACGGATCTGTGCTCCGGGACTCCGCGAATCTTCCATCATTCAGGGCTGGATTCCACCGGTTTGCTGCGCGCCGCTTATCGTCGTTGCGACCCGAGGGACCCCGCGCCAGGACATAGCCCAGTCCCCAGAAACTGATCATTGATCACTGTTATCACTGAGCCCGCCCATGAGGGTGGGTAGTGTGAGTGACCTCAGGCGGCTTGCAAGTCTTACTGCACAACACGAGCGTTCTCGGTATAACGTGCCCGAAAACGGCGCCGCCGCCCGCGCCACGCCGCACGCGCGGATCGCGGTCGCGCCTGAGTGCCATGCTGAGTGCGGAGAGCTCGACGCTCGCGGCTCGGGGTAAGCGAAGATAAAGATTGCGATAGCCGATACACGACTTACGTACGACTACACAGCAACACTATTGAGGGAGTAATTGGGTCAATAATTGATGATCCGCTCAATAGTTGGTTTTGGGGCCCCAATAATTGAGTCGGACCCAATAATTGGCTCAATAGTTGAGCCAATTATTGAGCTAATAGTGCTGTCTGCGTATTCACACC
>JWZX01001064.1:0-24415 GCA_001275005.1 Chrysochromulina tobinii
CGGCGGCTGAGGAGGCGGCGGCGGAGGAGGCGGCGGAGGAGGAGGCGAAGGCGAAGGCGGAGGCGGCGGCAGCGGAGGTGGAGGCGGCGGCGAAGGCGAAGGCGAAGGCGGAGGAGGCGGAGGCGGCGGCAGCGGAGCGTGCCGACACACATGGACCACGCACCTGGACTCGCGCCGAGATCGAAGGCTTACGTGCCGAAGCGTTCGCCGATGACGTCGTCATCAGCCCCGCCATGTGTGAATGGACCCACGCGCAGCTCGTCGCCCACTTCGAATCGGGCGGCTCAGTGGTCCCGGTGTCTACCTCGGAGGCTATCTCGGAGGCTATCTCGGAGGCTATCTCGGTGTCTACCTCGGAGGCTATCTCGGAGGCTATCTCGGTGTCTATCTCGGAGACTACCTCGGAGGCTATCTCGGTGTCAGCGGTCCCTCCAGCACCAGTACCAGCACCGGTACCGCCGCCACCGGTGCCTTCCGCGGATCTCGAGACGAGACGCGATCTCGAGACTATCTCGGTGCCTTCCGCGGATTTCGAGGTGCTGCTCGCCAAGGCGAGGGAGGAGGCGCGAGAGGAGGCGGCGGCGGCGGCGGCGGCGGCGGCACAGGTCATCGCCCGGCAGACGATGGAGGTGCAATCTCAGATGCTTGCCCTCATCGCGGAGCAGCATGCCATGCTCCTGAAGGCTGTGGGAGAGTCGACGTCGAAGCTCTCCCAACGGCTCGACAGCCTCGAAGAGGCGCCGTCGCGAGCGCCTGGCACGACGCTCTCCCAACGGCTCGACAGCCTCGAAGAGGCGCCGTCGCGAGCGCCTGGCATCACGCCCGTTGCGCCGCCGCCGCCGCCGCCGCCGCCGCCGCCGCCACCCTCGCAGCCTGTCATGTCTGTTCCGCTTACGCCGCCGCCGCCTCCGCGCCGCCGCCCATCAAATGAAGTGATGCAGATCCCCGCGTCGCCATCTTCGGAATCTCCGGAATCTCCGGAATCTCCGGCGCCCGTCACGGCGCCCCCACCGCCCTCGACACTCTCCCAACGGCTCGACAGCCTCGAAGGTGGCGCTGGGGGCATGGAAGAACGCGGCGCGGGCAGCGGCGGCGGTGGCGCGGCGGGCACGGCTGGCTGCGGCGCGGCGGTGGAGACCAGTGCGGCTGCGCCGCAAACGAGTGCTGAGGAGGCGCCATCACGAGAGCCCGGCACCACGCCCGCAGCGCCGGAAGCACCGAGCGAGGCGCTGTCTTGGGCGCTGGGCGTCAGGTCCGTCTCAGTGGTGGAGGCGGACGCCACTGCGGCGAGCGATGGCGTTGGCGGCAGCGGAGGAGAAAGCGGTGGTGACGGTGCTGATGGTGGGGATGGCGGCGGCCGTAGGAGCGGCAGCACGGCGGCTGATGGCGACTCCGTCTGGTCGGACGCCTGATGACGCCTGATGACGCCTGATGACGCCTGATGACGCCTGATGACGCCTGATGATAGCCTGATGATAGCCTGATGACGCCTGATGACGGCCGAGGGACGTGCGTGAGCAATCGTGAGGATACGTGCCGTGCCGGTTGTGAACAAGCTATGAACGAGGTTGATGTCTTGGTAGGGTTCGTCGGCGAGCGGTGAGTGGGGGCTGGTCTTGAGTGAAGGGCTTGGCGGCACAGGGGCGAGGGCATCGACGGCTGCGACACACCGAGGCCCAGGGGATGTGCGGCGTCCGTCGATGGTCCTTGGTGATTGTCAATGTGTATTCTGGGAGGGCGGGGGCCACCAGGCGGGGAGGGACGGTGTTATTTTACAGAGAATCTCCGAGCGCCCGGCCGCCAGGCTCGTGCGCCAGAGCTGGCTAAACTAGACACGGCTGAGGTGAGGACCGGGCGTTTCCGGTTCTCGCGGTTTCCGGCTAAAAACCTAAAACGCTCTACATGATGCATGACATGATGTCCAGAGCCGCAGCCCCGACCCGCGCTCTGGAGACTGGACTGTCACTAGACGTCATAATATGTACCTCACAAAGGTTCGAGCCGGCCGCATGGCCGGCCGCGAGTGCGGCGGCGAGAGAGGCCCAAGGGAGGAATTGTCATGGGAATTGTGCCAACTCTCGACTGCACACCTGACACCACGCGTCATTTTGACGATGATGCGCACACATCCCGATGCCACATCGATCGTATGACACATCGCTGGACACATGGGTTACATCATACATATGATTCTTGTATCGTCTTGCATCTCTGTGAAATATGTCTGAGAGGGAAGAAGCTCAAGCTTTACGGCTTTACTAAGGGATCTACTACCTTAGTATCACAATGATAGAATTGACTGCCATCTTGATCTGCCACACTTATCAGGATATCAATTTCCACATTCCACTGTTGAGGTTGATTCGGCAATTTGGCACATCAAATGTTTGACAAATGAATCACACCCACGGGAGTCACTCCCCCGGGTGTGCCCGGCGTCTTCGACGGCGTCCGTCTACTTATTCGCCCATTCATCGGAGCAGCAGCAGGTGTCGCAACAGATGCCTTCGCCGCCGCTTCCGGCGCCGTTTCGGCATCGTACCGCGGTGTGAAGGCCTTCACAAACGCGTTCATCATGGAGGAGAGCGGGTTCTGCATCTCGGCCCCCGCCTCTGCCGGCGCCGCCTCTGCCGGCGCCGCCTCTGCCGGCGCCGCCTCTGCCGGCGCCGCCTCTGCCGGCGCCGCCTCTGCTGGCGCCGGCGCCGGCGCCGGCTTGGGCGGGTGCTGCATCACCGCACCCGGTGCCTGTTTGCGTGCGGCATTGCCTCGATGAATCGCCGCTATCTTGGTCGCCGCAGCAGCTTTGTTCTGGCTCTGAAGCAGCGTTGCGGCGTAGGTCTCACCGGGTGACAAAGGCGGGTCATTTGGCTTGGTCTTGGATGCAGCGCAACCCATTGCTGCACCGGACCAAAGGATTTTGGATCCTCGTTTCGATCTTTTCGCGAAACTTGCGTTTCGTCATAGAATCAACCATTCGAACCACCAACGGCACAATTCTCCGATGACGGCTCCGCTCCCTACGTCAACACAAGAACTAAACCTGTTGTGCAAAAAAGAAAGTAAGAAGCCCGAAACGGCGCGTGAGTGGCGACGATGGTGGACGACTTCGTAGATCTCGCCGCCCAGGCCCACGCTGCGTACGCTGCTGGGGATCATCGTGCCGCCGAACAGCTCTATACGTCGGCACTTGACGCTGCACCGGCATCGGACACCAGCACAGAGCTCCTCGCGACGCTCTACGCGAACCGCGCGGCCGCGCGCCTGCGCGGCGATGAGAGCTCTCTGACAGGAATGCACGACGCGGGGCTCGCACTGACGCTGAGCCCGAATCTTCCGCGCCCACGGCTGCGGCTGGCCACGGCGCTTGCGGCCGCCGGCCGCGAGGCGGAAGCGAGCGAGCAGGCGACGCTCGTGCTTGGTCTGCCCAACCTGTCTGCCGCAATGACTCGGGAGGCGACTGCGGTGCTGCGACAGTCCGCCGCTCGGACCGCCGCAAGCCACTCAGCGAGCATGAGCGGCGTGACGGACGCGCGTCGCCGCCTGGTGCAGCGCACGCAGCTGCTGCGCGTCCATCTGAGCCCGCCCGCCGACGGCGTCGTGCGATCCGGCCGTTGGCACACGATCTCCGTCCGTCTGTCGAACGAAATGGGCCTCTTCGACGCTGCGTGCTTCGCGGCGGAGGCGAGAGCGCGGGTGCGGCTGGAGGTGGTCGCGCTCTCCCAAGGGCCACGCCCAGCGAGCCTCCGCATGAGCGTGCGGCAGGCGCACGAGCCGCCACCGCCACCCGAGGCGGCAGCGCCCAACACGGCGGCAGCGGGCCGCTCGGCGGCGTCGCTCAACACGGCGCGTGAGGCGACCGGCGGCGGCGCGGGTGTGTGGTTGCGCCTACACCGCGGCCGCGCGACAGCGGAAGTGCGCGTCGATGTCGAGGGCGATGTCGAGGTCGGCGGCGAGGGCGGCGGCGAGGGCGGCGGCGAGGGCGGCGGCGAGGGCAAGGGCGCGTCACTGCCGTCGTCGGTAGCACTGTGGGCGGAGATGTGGGCAGACGCCGCGCCGGGCGCCGATGAGGGCGCCGTGCCGGGCGCCGCCTCGCCGACGGCCAATGTGGTTTGGTCCCTTGAGGGTGCGCGCCGTGCTGAGCGCTGTGGTGAGCGATGGTGTGTGGGGCTTTCTCCGGCGCTCCCCGCTCTCAACCTACCCATGCCCTTTGTCACCTCCGCCACCTCCGCCTCCTCCTCCGACGCCGCCGCCGCCACCCTCCCCCCCGCCGCCTCCGCCTCCGCCACCCTCGCCTCCATCACCTCCGCCACGAGCCCGCTTGAGCAGCTTCGTCATTGCCTCGAAGCCATCACCTCGCCCCAGGCCCTCGCAGCAGCCGCCATCACGCTTACGGCCCTACCCACCATCGTCCAAGGCTTGCGGCTGCTGCCGGCGCGCGCGCACGCGCCGTATCGGGCTCCACTGAGCGCGCCGTATCGGGCGCCACTCGTACTTGCGGAGTCGGCGAGCGACATTGCCGGACGGCTGTGGGATTCTGGCGCGCAGCTCGCGGCATGGCTCAGCGAAGGCGAGCTGCTCGAGACGACGCGTCGCGAGGCGGCCGCCTCCCCGAGCGTCGTGTCGAGCGTGGCCTCCCCGAGCCTCGAGATCTCGCCGAGATATGCTCCGTTTGGGGTCCTCGAGATCTCGCCGAGATATGCTCCGTTTGGGGTCCTCGAGATCTCGCCGAGATATGCTCCGTTTGGGGTCCTCGAGCTCGGCGCGGGGATCGGAGTGGCCGGCCTTGCTGCCGCCGCCCTCGGTGCACGCGTGCTGCTCACCGATTTGGAAGGCGCCCTGCCGTTGCTCAAGCTCAATGCGGCGGCGAACGCACCGCTGTGCCGCTGGCGGCCGGCGGTGGCGGCCCTTGAGTGGGGATGCGGGGATGCGGCGTGGCGGGCAGCGCTTCAGGTGGTGGAGGAGGCTGCGGCGGTGGAGGCGGCGGGGGTGGAGGAGGAGGCGGTGCCCGCTCCTCCCCCTACCCCCCCCTGGCTCGTCCTCGCGAGTGACGTGGTGTATGAGCCGCTCGCATATGAGCCGCTGCTCCACACCCTGCGCCAGCTGGGGGCAATGGGCGTCGCCACCCGCACGCTCATGGCGCACCGCAGCCGGCACCCGGATGAAGGCGCCTTCTTCACGAGCGCGGCTCGTCACTTTGCAATCACTCAACTACGCGGGCCGCACCCGTTTGTGCCCATCGGGGCATGCACTCCCGTTCCGTGCGCGCCAGGCTTGTTTGGGTCTGCTCGCGGCGACGGCAGCGGCGGAGGCGGCGGCGACGGAAGCGGCACGAGCGGCGGCGAGGATTGCACGGAGGCGAGCTTGCCGAGTACGTCAGCGCCAGAAGGGGCCATCTACCTGCTGGAGTTCGAGTACATAGGAGTTCGACGATAGTTCGAGTTGCGAGTCGTTGAAAAGTCGGTAGCCGCGTAATCCCCGACCCCCCGGGACGGCGCCGGTTCGGCATCTATTTACCTATAAGCTATATACGACAGCTGCACACAAGTTGGACGAATGATAGTCTCTACAATAAATCTACAATATAGTGACACGCCGAGCCTGATTCCTCGCGAGCTGAGTCAGCTTATATTCGATCGCGTCATTCCTCGCGATCCACGTGCACATAAAAGTCTCGCGTGATCAGCTCATAGTGCTTCCAGATCACCTCTTCGCTCGCGAAGGCACATGGTACCTCGAAGACCGCGCAGCACCCGACGGCGCTCGCACGCACGCGCAGGCAGTGTGCCGCTTCGAGGAAATCGGGCTCGAAGAGCATCGAGGCATGCGCGGGGAAGCACACATCGCTCAGTAGCGCCAGCTCCAGCGGCATCAGCCGCACAGGCGGCGCGCGAGCCGGAGGCGCCAAAGTCGTCCTGTCCCGACTCCCGTCAGCCCCGCCGTCCACAGCGCCGCCGCCGCCATCCGCGCCTCCGCTGTTCTCGTCGACTTTGCCGTCCAGCCTCGCATAGAACGCGTACCCGCGCGCGTCCAGAGGCCGCGTGACGGCGCTGTCCCGCATCGTGATCGACAGGCAGGAGGCAACGTCGATGTCGATTGGACCCTCGCGCAGGTTCTGCACGGCCACGCGGCAGCGGAGCACGTGGCGCACGGCGCCCTCGGCCCCGGGTAAGAGCTGCTGCGAGAGCCGGCACGCCGGCTGGTGGTTGATCAGAAGCCATGCCGAAACGCCGTCCCGACGACCGGCCGCGTAGATCACCTCGCGTTCGCCAATGCCCGGACAGGTCGGGATACGGTTGCGGCGATGGAAGACACGGTAGACCTCGCGCCAGGAGCGTTCGCCGAACTTGTACCGGCCGCTCTTGCTCGGCAGCTGCCAACGGGTCTGCGCAGCACGTCCCCAAAGGCCGTCATCAAGTGAGACTGTACGCCACGCCTTGCATACGGCCACCATGCGCACGAGCGCAAAGGCGCTCAGGTGTTCAAAGATCTGCGCGAGCGTGTCCGCGCACAGCATCGCCGCGCCCTCTTCCTGCAGCAGCTGCGGGGCCACGCTTGTCATCGGCGGCCGCCGCCCTGGATGCCTTTCTCATCCTTTCTCTGAACTTTCCTTTGCCGAGGGCCGGTCTGCTCCCCCGGTGCCTCGTGCCGAGAGACAGTTTCAAAACTTGGCAAGTTGCCACGCTCTATTTCTTTGCCACATGGATCAATGCTCGTGGGCGCGTCAGCTGCACTTTTACCCGCGGCGGGAGCCGCTCCAGCATTCAAGGGAAGGGTTTCCACAGTTCTATGCCGGCATGAGGCGTATGCACCCTGTGGATACGGCGCCGATGCTCGACAGGCACCAGAACCGCATGATGCGCACAACCAAAACGCCAGCGCCCGAGCTCGAGTTATCGCATGGGCTGGCCGGATCGCGGGCGTGCCTATGGGACACGGGCAGTCGACTGCTCGCCTTCCCCGGTGCGACGGACGATTGCTGGGCAGTCGGGGGGGTCAAGACGCTCTCGCGTTCGCGAAGCAGCAGCAGCATGCTCGCGTCTCCTCTTGCGCCCGTGCGTCCGCGCACCTCGTACGATCAGTTCCGCACGACGTCGATGGAGATTGGCTCACATTACGAGAGCGCGCTGCTTCCGCCGTCGCCGCCCCACACCCGATCCTTGCGAGTGCTCCAGAGCCAAGGTTGCACTCGGATGCACCAGGCGCAGTGCCTTGCAGGTGGATATTGAGACTCGTGTTGCACTAGGCTGGTGATCTAACATTCATGCACAGGGTCCCGCTCGAGTCACAGCACACGGGTCCGTCTCTCTCACCCCTCACATCACACACGTACCACAGATGAGCAGCACAGCCGCGACGGCTCTCGACGCCACATGTCTCGACGCGTCCTAGTCTCGTCCCGGTCGCGTCCGGGTCCACTCACGCGCCCGCCGGCGCCATCTCTCGAGGGTGTGGGGGTAGACAAGTGGATGTAAAGTAGCCATGTAAAAGTGTGTCTCGCCTGCATTTTCACATTTTCGCGGTTTCTGATGAGGGCCTCATCATCCCATTCAAGACCTCGTGTCCCACAACTCGTCTGTTGCGCATTTCTGCACTCTCGCGTCTACCCGCGCCCCCCAACAAAGAAGGCAGATGGGCAGCGGAGCATCTTCTCTGGTTGCCACCCCGCTGGGGTACCGCGCGAACGTGCTCCTGCCGTCGCCGGCGGACGCCAAGTACCAGGTGTGCGTCGTCTAGTTCAAGGTGCCGGGCGCCAAGAACGGCGGCTCGGACAAGGGCCCCGATGGCAACCGCGTGGACTCGATCCCGATCGCGAACAGCGTGATCAAGGCGGGCGGCGCGTGCGATCTCATCCTCTTCGATTCGGAGAAGAACAAGGACGACGTGAAAGAGTTCGAGGCGCTCACTGCGAAGTACGACGCCCTCATCGTGCGCATCAACCCGGGCCAGCTCTCGCAGGGCACCGCCGACGGCACGCAGAAGCGCTTCGATGACCTCATGAACTCGTACATTGCGAAGGGCAAGCTCATCTGGTCGTCGCCCAAGATCCAGATGCAGATGGGCGCCAAGGACGCGCTCGTCAACATCGGCAAGCTCAACTGCGGCCTCATGGACACGTACGCGTACTACACTAATGACGAGTTCATCTCTGGCTTCAAGAAGACGTGCGCCTTCCAGCCGCGCGTGATCAAGCAGAACCGTGGCTCGGCGGGCGAGGGCATCTGGCTCTGCTGGCTCTGGGACAAGGCGAAAAACGAGAAGATCGAGATCTACCCCTCGGCTGCGCTCGGCGACAAGTCCCTCGGCGACGACGACTACGTCAAGCTCATGGAGATGAACGACAACCACGTCGAGTACCACACCGTCAAGGAGTTCACCGTCTTCTGCATCGATGGTCCGACTGGCGCGGGCGCGGGCGAGTGGAAGTCGACCTTCCCGGGCCAGTACCTCAAGGGCGGCAAGGAGGTTGGCGGCCAGCTCGTCGACCAGCGCCTGCTCCCGCGCATCGACGAGGGCGAGGTGCGCATCCTGATGGCGGGCGACACGTGCCAGATGGCCATCCACAAGAAGCCGATTGGCGGCGGCCTCTCGGCCGTCGGCGGCATGTCCGACTACACGTACTACAAGCCGACCGACGCCAAGTACAAGGGGCTCGTGCAGAAGCTCTACGCGGACATCCCGCTCCTCCTGCCGTCGCTCCACCTCGGCGACGAGCCGCTGCCGCTGATCTGGACTTGCGACTACATCCCCAAGAACCCCGACAACTGGCCGAAGGGCCCGTACGACCGCTCGTGCCCTGACGATCAGACCGAGTACACCGTGGGCGAGTTCAACTGCTCGTGCGTCGGCATCTCCAAGTTCCAGGCCGTGTGCGGCGGCGAGAAGACGCTCGCGGACGTGCCCGACGAGGACTACTTCGACGCGTGCGCTCTGACCGACCTCATGGGCATCAAAGCCATCGAGATGATCAAGGCCAAGAAGGGCCACGCTTGAGTCTCGCTTGAGCGTCACAGACGCAGTGAGCGGGCAGCCTTGCCATCGACACAGGGAGCGAGGCAAAAGGTGCACGAGGGGGGACGCCCGATCATACTTGCATCGCTCTTCTGAGGGGGGAGTAAGGGGGGGAGGGGCAAAATCACCAATCGGGGCGTGGCCGCCCCCCGTCGAGCGGGGGCGCAGGGCGTAGGCGAGAGCGCAGAGGGGCGAACAGGAATAATTAATGCGCGGGTTGTCGCGGCCGTCAGTGGGGCGGGGGGGCGGAGGATCATCATGGGTGGCGCATGGGCTCGACGCTATGAACGTTGTCGATGCCCCATACATTTGCCAAGCTGCATTCACTGATTCGGTTGCGGCCGTTGCACCGCCGTTTATTGATAAATTATTATACACTCCACCGTTTTGTGTTATTCTGTTAAGAAACGGCGTTTCTTATTCACTTATTTCCTAGATTCCTACTACTAAGTATGCATTGCCCGTTCTGAGGTTATGCTTATGGCGAGCGGGGCCGTGGGCCTGGATGGCCGGCAGCGAGGTGCGGGCGGGCCGAACACGACTGTCTCGTGTCTCTTCCGCTAGGGGATTCGCATTTCGCAAGTGGGGAATCGATGGACGGAATCAGTAAGGACCTATAAGAAGGACCTATAAGAAGGCGTCCTAACAAAGTAGTAAGTAGGACCCTGCAAGCCGGCGGTTCTTCGTCTTGCACGTGTAACGGGCGGCCTTGCTCCTATGGGGACCACGTGACGCGGGAAGATTCGTTTGTACTCCCAGGGTGGATCCTTCATCTACCATGGTACTCCAATGGCCTCCGTGGGTGCGGAGTGCGGCGTCTGCCTGCGCCCGTTCTCGGTCCATCAGGGTCAACCGTGTCCGAGCGAGCAGGCCATCGCGGCGCTGGCTAGTTGCGACGCCACCCACCAAGTCCACGAGCTTTGCGAGGCTGACGGAGAATGTGGCACCTCGAGGACCTTGAACAACTGCGGCAGCCACGACGTCTACGAGCGCTGCCTGGTCCCGGGGCTGCGCCAACCACCGTGGTCGCCACCCCGGCCGCCCGCTCAGCCCCCGAACCCAGCGTTCCCTCCCTCGCCGCCCCGGCCGCCGTTTACGCCGCTGCAGCCGTGCGAGCCGGGCGTGTGTGTGGCCGGCATTGAATGTGGCATGTGCTTGCGCCGCCTCGGGTCGAACGCGGACGATCAGCCTTGCCCGGATGAAGGCAAGGTCGCTGCGCTGCCGATGTGTCTCACGGGTATGCGCCTCTCCGCCGAGTGCGAGGGAGACGGCGAGTGCGGAACCGACCGGACGCTGAACAACTGTTTGTGGCACGACATCTACGTGCGCGAGGCATGCATCCCGCCTGCACCACTAACCCTAACCCTAGCCCCTAGCCAACCCGGGCCTAACGGCGGAGTCATCGCCGTCGTCGTGCTCGGCCTCCTCTCCCTCGCCCTCGCCCTCGCCGCATACTGCTGGGTGCGGCGGCGCAGCGCGTCCGGACGGCGCAAGTCGTTTAAAAACATGCTGGGCGCCCCCTTCTCGGCTGGGGTCACGGTCAATACCGAGTCGACGTTTCAAGTGCACGTGGCATCTCCGCTCTCGGGCATGCCACGTGGCATGCCCGCCGAGGTTAGGCGCGTAGGTGGCGAAGACGGGCTCTGAGCGCCGTAGTGAGCGACGTGGCCGTGTGTGCGTCGATTCACTCGCCCTCGAGCTCATCGACATCCCAATCGAGCGGAAGACGGGGAGCCAGTCCGTGTATTTGTACATGGACCACCCGTTGCCGTGACAGTGGACCCTGAGGGTTTTGTCGATTGTGGGTTGAGCGGGGACCAGTGGGGAGGGATTAGGGAGGGACAAAGGCGAAAGCTCCGACCCCGGTGGTAGGTGCCGTCTAGATCGGGTCCATGCACCTCCATCGAATGGTCGGGTCGCGTCGCGGGGGCGGTGAGACGGGTGAGAGACACACAGGCAAGAGACGAGAGATAGCGTAAAGTGAAATGTACAAAAGGACCGCGGACATCATGACATACGTGATCGGATCCCGCGTCTAACGCTTCCACGCTTCCAGGGTGACCCCGTTACCTGATACCTCGGGCCTCTACAACTGTGGCTCTCGTCTCGTTCGCTGCTTCGCTCTAGACGACAATCCCGCGCCGGCCCACATCGGCGTGCCAGCGCTCGAACCGTTCGGCCAGCCGCGTGCGCGCGCGCTCGAGCGTCGTCTCGAGCGCAACGCCGGCCACCGGCTCGAGCCGCATATCGACCGGCGTGTAGCCGCGGTACTCGCCCCCGGTCGAGAGCTCGAGTGGCCCATACTCGACCGTTGCGCTCAGGCGCGTGTCACGGGCCGAGATTGACGAACGTTCACGAGCATCCCAGACGATCTCCCACCATTCGTAGAAGCGCTCGGCCTGATGAGTGAGGCAATCAGGTGCACTCAGACCACTCTCAGAGGTCATCAAGTGCAATCAGGTGCACTCAGACCACTCTCAGAGGTCATCAAGTGCAATCAGGTGCACTCAGACGCACTCAGACGCACTTAGAACTCATCATCAGACGCACTCGGGGAGGCCCTCAGAGCTCTTCAACGTACCGCTTGAGCGACCGCCGCGTGCTCGACGTCGGCGACCTGCGGCGACTGCGCCGTACCGATGCGAGCATGCACGTGGTCAACGGCGGGCGCGATCGTGCTCGTGAGCAGGCGGTGCTCTTCGGCGCTGTCGAGGAGCCGCTCGCACTTGACTACCCAGTGCGAGAAGTCGGACGTCAGGCGGAGCGATGGCACTTTGGCGAGCAGGCGCGCCGTCGCAAACGGGCAGCAGAGATACCTGACGAGGGACCCAATCAGAAGTCATCAAGTGACAATCAAGTGTGCAATCACATGCAATCAGCAGAGATACCTGACTACCTGACGAGGGACCCAATCAGAAGTCATCAAGTGTACAATCAAGTGTGCAATCACATGCAATCAGCAGAGATATACCTGACGAGGGACCCAATCAGAAGTCATCAAGTGTACAATCAAGTGTGCAATCACATGCAATCAGCAGATATATACCGGCCGCGGTGCGTCTCGTGCGACACGGCAGGCAGCACGTCGAGGGCGCGCACGTCCGCGACTGCTCGCTCGAAGTACTCGAGCGCCTCGCTCTCGCTCCATGCATCGCTGCCACTGTGGGCGTTCACACGGATCAACGGCGAGGAGCCCTGCGTCGACGAGGAGAGCTCGGCGATCTGGCGCAGCTGTGCCAGCAATGCGTCGCCGTGGCTCGCCACAGTCCTCGCCGCGTCAAATGGTCCCTCGTAGTTGGTCCACGAGCTGTATGCTGAAAGGATGAAACTCATGCCCTCGGATTGCGCCGCAGCCAGGCACTCGCGACGCTCCTCGTAGGTGCCGCCGATGTCGTCGAGGCTGGCCTCGACGCCGTGCCAACCGCTCGTGCGGAGCGCGGCCATCGTGCGGCAACGGTCACCCGCGCGCAAGTTGGCCAGGCCCCACGCCGAGCGGAGCTGCAGCAGCCGCATGCGTCCGATTAGATGGCGAGAAGTGGTGGGGCGCGGTTTCCGACCATTTTCGGACGAAGTGGACGAAAGTGGGGCGGTGATTTTCGAACGTCCGTCTGCGGAATGAATGGCAGGATCTTCACAAGCTTGCTAGAAATGCGGCGAGTGCTGACTCCGTATGAGGCGAGCGAGGAGCTGCTGCTGCAGCAGAAGCCCGCCAAACGCGTGGCGCGCTGCGCGCCGAGCAATGCGCAGTGGTATGCGTTCGCCAACCTGCTCAAGACGATGATCGGCAGCGGGCTGCTCACGCTTCCGTGGGCGACTGCCCAATTCGGCCTGGTCCCATCGCTGCTCGGGCTGCTCTACCTGGCTTACCTGTCGCAGGCGGCGATCCGGCTGACGGTGCGTTGCGTCGCCTTCTCGCCCCTCGAGCGCAAGACGCTCGTGGACGAGCTGCGCCACACGGGTAGCCTGCACAGCTCGCGGCGCCAGTCGCGCGCGACAGAGGCGTCGCGCGCGACGGACGACGAGGGGAGGCGCTCGCGCGTCTCCTTCCTTGCAGACGCGCTTCGTGACAAGCCCCGCGCCACAGTCGTCAACGACGGGCACGGCGCCGGCTCGTGGCAGATCATCTCGACCCAGGCGTTTGGTGAGCCGGCGCGCGTGTTCACGATCGTGCTGCTGATGGCGGCGCAGGCGGGCGCGAGCGTGTCGTACTTTGACTTCGTGACGGCCGCGCTCGGTACCTACCTCGGCACGCCGCGCCTTGTCAACATCATCTCGGTCTGGGCGGTGCTGTGCGCGCTCTCACTGCTCAAGCAGCTCAAGAGCGTCGCGTGGCTTTCGGCGGCGGGGCTGCTGACTTACCTCTTCGTGCTGGCGCTGTTGGGTTACTTTGGTGCCGAGCAGATGGTCAGCGAGGGCGTGCTGCCGGCCTACCAACCGTCCGCCCTCGCCAAGCCTGCCGGGCTAGGCGCGTGGTTCGGACCGGCCATCTTTGCCTTCGAAGGGATGGGAACGGCCCTCTCGATTTATGAGGCGATGGAGGATGCGGACCCGCGCCCCTTCTTTTCTGTCGTCTCGTCGACATACCTGATCAGCTACGTGCTCTATGGAGGCGTGGGCGCGTTTGGGTACTTGGCGTGGCAGGGGGGCGTGTGCCCTGTCATCATCGACTGCTTCCCAACGTACAACACCACCCCGGGCGCTGTGAACTCGGTCAACGCGGACCTGGCGATGGCGGCGCACGTGGCCCTCTCTATCATCCTCGGCCTCTCGTTTGTGTTGCAGGTGCACGTGTTGCCTCTGATTGCCTCAGAGAGGATTCCCTCTGATACCTTCTGATACCTTCTGATACCTTCTGATTGCCTCAGAAGGGGAGTACCGGCCTCTCGTTTGTGTTGCAGATGGCCATCAGAGGGCCATCAGAGGGCCATCAGAGCACACTCGCTGCTTGCCTAAGATTGCAACGCTGATGGCCCTCTCCATCAACCTTCGTCTCCTCCCCTGCTGCATGCAGATGACGCCCGTGTACCATGTGATCGAGGATCTTCTCCACCGGCGCAACACCGGCGTGCTACCGCACAGCTTATGGCCGTTGACACGCGCGCTCGTCGTCGGTGTGGTCGCCCTCGTCGGAGCCCTAGTTCCCGATATGGAAACGATGGTGAGCCTCACCGGTTCGATCGCGTTCTCAGCGATCGGCTTCATCCTCCCTGGGGTCTTCTTTCTGCGCCTCCAGCCTGCAGCAGGCCCTCCCTCCTGGTCCGCTCAGCTCCCTAGGGAGGGGACGGCAGGGCTCCCCTCCCCCACTGGTCACCCCACTAGTCACCCCACTGGTCACCCGAGCGGCGGCGGCGGCGGCGGCGGCGGCGGCAGCACTAGCGGCTTCAGCGTGCGCCGGATGCGCCACTGGTGGGACCAGATTGTGGCGGTGCTGCTCATCATCACGGGCCTCATCGGCGGCACCCTCGGCGTCCTCTCCAACCTCTGAAGGTTCATTCTGAAGGTGGGTGCGGCGACGGCGGACGAATGTGCGATGACGAATGTGATTCGACCGCTACTAATGAGCTACTAATGAGCTACTAATGAGCTACTAATGACGAATGTGATTCGAACCCTACAGACTACACACCCCACCAGGTCTTCGCATCAGGTCTTCACTAGCCATGTCACAGCAGGTCTTCACATCACCTCTTGTACACTTATCACGATGGACTATGGACTGATGTGTGCTGTGCGCTGCGCGGCGCCACCGTCTATGTGCGGATCAGAATGAGTACACAATGTATAATTCCTGAAGCGTGGTCCGTGTACAGTGTCTGCACCGGCACGCGGCAGTGCTCTTATGACCGGAGCTTATCTAATCCTTGTATGCGCAGTGATACCGTACAAGGGCGACCCAAGCCCTCTGCGATCGAGCTGAACAACCCAACCTGCACATGAGATCAGAGTCCTCATTCTATGACTATTTGGAGTGATTTCGTGATCGGCCTGCAGCGCCAAGACGGTCTCGGCGCGAGGCGCGGCGGCGGCGGCGGATGGTCGTGTACGAGGCTGAAGCCGCATGACCGGTGCGCCCGTCGCCCATCAGCACCCTCTGAAATCCGGCGGTGCGCGGCACAAAGTCCTCCAGCGGCGCGAGGGCGCTGAGCAGCTGCCACCAGATGCATGCGAGCTCGTGCCGGTGCAATCGCCTCGCCAGCCGCTGCCCGTTGTTCGCAATGTGCGCGGCGGCCTGCGGGTTCGTCACGAGCCACGCGACCCTCTCGGCGAGATCGGCGAGATTGTCGGCGACTGGTACGTAGTGGGTCCAGGGCACGAGCAGCCGTGTGAAGGCTTCCTCGTACGGCGACGCCTGACGCAGCACGGTCGCACCCCGAGCGAGGGCGGCAAGCAGTCCGTGTGGTGGCCCCTGCCCATCGAGGATCAGTTCCCAAGCGAAGGCACAAGGGTTGAGCTGCGATCTGGGCGTACCCGCCCTCGCCCCCTGCGGCAGGCTTGTCACCACCTCGGGCGCGCCGGCAACCGCCTCGGGCGACGCCCATGCCTTGTCCGCGGCGGCGCTGACGACGCCGCCGGCGGCGGCGATGGCGGTTGCGGCGGCGGCGGTGGTGGCGGCGGCGGCACGCGTCTCCGCCCTGAGCTCGGCCGCCGCCTTGGCATCCCATGCCGCCTCGAGAGCCAAGCCCTCCGCCGCAGGGCCGGTGCATGCTTCGCCCGGCGCGCTGATTACGATCCGTCCGAGCAGCGGCGGCGTCGCCGCGAGGAGCGCGGCGCGGTGGTGCGTGTAGAAACGCCACAGTGGGCCGCGGAAGCCGTCCACCGATCCACGGCATTCGCTCTGCAAGAGGAGCTGCTGGCGGCGCGCTGTCGAGGGATGCTCGGGGCAGCTCGGCAGCGCACTACTGCCGCTCCCTCCTCCACCGCCGCCGCCGCCGCCGCTGACACTGCCGCCGCCGCTGCCCCAAAAGTGGTGCGGTGCGGGGGCGGGCACATCGTTGTGGGCTGGGTCCGTGGCGGGGGCGAGTACCAACTCCAAATTCTGCCCGGGCACCTTGGGCAGTGGCGCCGTGTGCGCGACCCACTCGACATCCGGCAGCCGTACTAGTGCCATCACCTCACGCACCATCGAGAGGTACGCAGCGTCTTCCGAACCAGCAGACGGCTCCCCACGAGTGGAGGCGACGGCGGCCGTCTGCCCCGCGCGCGGCGCGCTCGGCTGCCATCGGAAACCGAGCACTCCGTTGCGGATGCTCAGGTGCAGCGAGGGTCGTTCGTAACGGTTCGCGTATGGATACATTTCGTGCCAGAATGCAATGTCGAGCGCCGTCGCACTCACGCCGCCGTCAGCCCAAGGTGCCAACGCGCGCTGGAGGAGCGGCGCGTAGTCGGAGGCATTGTACTCCCATGCCGACGGCGCGCTCCCGCGCACCGGGCAGCGCGCCGTCCCGTCGAGCATCCGCGCCCTCGCCTCCAGCTCCGCGGCGAGCTGTTCCGCCGGCTTTGGTGCCGCCTTCGCGACTTGACTCAGACCCGAGTAACCGTCAAAGACCGGATGCTCGTCGCCGACCATGCGTAGCAGGCCGCCCGTGAGCACGGAGCGGACGACGCCCCACTCGGCCATCCCGTCGGCTGCTTCGATAGCAAACAGGCACGCCGGCTCGTCCGTGCACGAGGTCATCGCGCTCGCCAGCCCACCATCGGCCTCCACGTGGAGGTATGTATTCGTCTTTTGGAACTTGAACGAGTAGTACGCGGGCGCCCACACGCACGCACGGGTCTCGGTCGCGGCGGCGAAGCGCCCGTATGGCACTTCGGTCCGGATGAGCGCCGTCGAGTCCGCCCTTGGCGCCGGCCGCCAGGGTGGGTGGTTTCCGTGGCCGCGTACGAAGCCACCGGGCCGTGAGTTGACATGGCCTTTGCTCCCCTTGTTGAGCAAGTGGCCGCCGCCGCCTTCCGGCACCCACCGCCACAGCGTGTCGGGGCCCACGCGCCGCCCGTCGACCACCAGCACCCAGTCGCGATCCGCGCTGAAGTGCGAATTGTCCCACGCGTTCGCCTCGATGCATGGCCGCAGCTCCTTGCCCGCAGGCGGCGGCAGGCTGGAGCTGGGACGCCAGGTCGCGACTGGCTTTTGCGCCGCGGATGAGGGTGCAGCGGCTCCGCTCAACGTCTGCACGACTGTCCCTGAGGACAGTCGTTGAGGCGAGGGTCCCACCTTTGCTGGTGGCGGCGGCGGGGCTATCGCGTCTACGGCGGCGGCGGCGTTGGGTGCATCAGCGACGAGGCTCTTTGCGGGCCGCAAGACCACCAATCGCTGCTCGATTGAGTTGGGGAAGTTGCACAAATAGTAGATTGCGCACGCGAAGACCAGGAGCACCGTGTATTGCGCGAGGGTCGTGAGAAGGGCGGCCGACGCCATCGTGTGAGAACGCTACCCTGACCAGCCTGTGAACCGCGTCTCAAAATCTCTCGCGGACTCTCTATAATTGTGTAGGCCACAGCCTCACTTTCTACCTTTTCGTGTTTCTCGCAAGTCTCGCTTTGTCTGCGGATTCGCAAACGGCTGCATGGAGGCGACTAACGTCGCGCGGTCGGCTTTCTCGCCTGGTATACACATCCTCACGGCCGCGGACGGCGAGCGGCTGGCCAAGGACCCGAGTGGCTCGGGCCAGAGCTTCGGCCAGGCCATCGACGAGATGGGCAAGCGCTCCGCTCGCGCGCAGGGTCTCAAGAAGCCGATCACGACCTGGATCGGCTTCCGCTGCAGCGACAACCGGCTGATCGTGTCCATGGGCGGCCCGACGGTCCCTCACGGGCCACCTACGATCCGCGGTATTCTCCGCGTCGGCAGCCGGCAGCTCTTCGTGCGCAAGGGTCCGGATGCGCCCTACTCGCAGATCTCGCCGCTGTGCGTGCTGGACTTCTACGTGCACGAGTCGTGCCAGCGGACGGGCGACGGCCGGCGCATGTTTGACGCGATGCTCGCGCACGAGCATCGGCAGCCGCACCAGCTCGGCTACGACCGCCCCTCGCCCAAGCTCATGGCCTTCTGTGCAAAGCACTACGGCCTGCGCGACTACATCCCGCAATCCAACAACTTTGTGGTGTTTAGTCAGTACTGGAGCGGCAGCGCAGCGCCGATGGGCGGCGGCGGCAGCACCGACCGTCCTCTCCGGATCGGGCGCAGCAGCGTGCATAGGCTGCGGCATGAGGTGGCGGCATCCCGTGGCGCCCAGTACGACGCCAAGCTTCCAGAGCCTCAGCGGCACGAATGGCCCGAGCAAGTACCGCCGCCGCAGCAGCAGCCGGAGCCGCCGTCGCCGTTTGCGGCGCAGCAACACTCGTTTGCGGCGCAGCAACACTCGTTTGCGGCGCAGCAACACTCGTTTGCGGCGCAGCCGCACTGGTCTCCACCGCCGCAGCCGTCCGTGCCCGCCGCGCCGCCGCCGCCCGCGCCGCATGCTTCCGCGCCACCTTCGGACTTCCATATTAGGCAACCGCCCTCGGACTATTGCGGGTTTGCGGCGGCGGCCGTGCTGGGCGCGCCGCTGTCCTCTCTGGGCCCTCTGACTCGGCGTGACTTGCCAGCGCCGCCGCCGTCGCAGCCGGCGAGGGCGGGCAGCGTCGGCGCCCTCCTCTCCGGCGCTGGTGGCGCTAGTGGCGCTGCCGCTGGCTGGTTGCAGAGCGGCCGCGCGCCCATCTCGGCGTCCATGACGCCGCCGCTACCGACACCGCTGGCGCAGCTGCCGCTCTCCTCGGCGAATATGAGCGCCGATGCGCGCGAGCGATACCAGCGCGAGGCGGCTAAACGCATCCACGCACGCCCGTTCTGAGCGATGCCGTCGGCGAACTGTACCCCCAGAGTGCCGTCCGGACTACTTGTACGGTACATCGCGAAAAAGCCGGATTGCTTCCGCGGCTTCCTCTTTCGTGAAAACTTCGCGATGAAAGTGCTCGGAAAGTGCTCGAAGACTCGTGCGGGTCATGGCCCTTCTCGCGCCAGGCCCGCCGGCCTTCCCAATTATTGGGTCACTACCGTTTGTGGGCCTCGGCAAAGTATCTTCCCAGCTTGGCCCGCCGCTACATCGTCGCTTGGCGCAGCTTCCGTATGGCGATGTGATGACGGTCTGGATGGGCCGCGAACCGTGGCTGGTCCTTCAGAGCCCCGAGGCGGTGCATGAGGCGTTCGTCGAGAAAGGCTCTGACTTTAGTGGCCGCCCGATGGTGACCTCGATGGGCATATCTGCTGGTGGCGGCGAGGCAGGCTTTGCCAAAGCCGTCCCGGATCGTGCGCTCGGCCAGCTGCGCCGTACGGCGTTCTCGCAGCTCTTCTCGGCAGCGCAAGTGGAGCGTGCACAGGCCGAGTTTGACGCGGAGGCACGGTTGCTGGCAGAGCATCTGCTCGCCTCGAGCGACAGCGCTTCGCTGCGCTCGAGCCTGCGCCGCTGCGTTCAGAACATGGTGCTTCGCTTCGCATTTTCGACACGAGTGGCGCACCCGACAGAGGAGCCGCCGTCCAGGCTGAGCACTGACACGGCCCCCTTTGGCACGCTGCTTGAGCTGACCGACGCCATCTGGTCCGAGCTCACCGCCACCTCCACCTTTGTGTCCGACCTGCTAGGTGTGCCTGCGGACTCGGCCGTTCGCGACAGGCTGCGGAATCTCGTCAGCGAACGTAACGCTCTGCTCGTCGAGCTGATCGAGGCGCGACGCGTGGCACACGCGCGCGGCGGAAATGGCGCTCGCGCGGACGCACCGCGCAACGACATGCTCGACGTACTGCTGGTCTCGGGTCTGCCTCCAGAGGATGTGCTCTTCACACTCGTCGACCTCTTCGTCGCCGGTGTGAATACGGTCAGCACGACGCTCGAGTGGACGTTACTTCTCGGAGCCGAATTCCCGCTCGAGCAGGCTCGTGCACGCGCGGTGGCCACACGCAGCGTCGGCGGTGGCAGTGGCGGCGCGCCCACGACGGCGCTCTCATACGTGGACGCGCTCACGAATGAGGTGTTGCGCTACAAGCCGCCGCTGCTGCTCCCTCGGATGGCCGTGCGCGACACGTCCGTGGGCGGCTTCGCCGTGCCCAGCGGCCACGTCGTCTTTGCAAACCACTGGGCGCTCACGCGCTCCGAGGCCCACTGGCGCGATCCAACGGCGTTTCGTCCGGAGCGCTGGCGCTCAGCTGACGAGGAGGCGGGCTTCGGCGCGGCGCGGGGCGCGTCAGCATGCAAGTTCCTGCCATACTCAATTGGGCAGCGCGCGTGCCCGGGACAGCGCCTCGCGCAGGCGGAGCTGCACGCCGCCACCACGGCGCTCCTGGCCACCGTGCGCTGGCGCCGCATGGCGCCGATCGACCTGTCTGAGGATTTTGGACTCACGCTCACGCCCGCCGTCGAGCAACAGCTGCGCTTTGAGCGAGTCGAGCGCCGTGCTGCGCCTCGACGGCTCCTTTAGGAAATTCATCTACGTCGGTAATTGAATTTCTCAGATAAGTCCCAGGATTATAACCACACATGAAATGATAGACAGAATCGTTCCGGATGTACACCCAGGACACGAGACCGGGCTGAACGTGTTCGTGAGCGGTCGGAGCGGGCGAGCCCCGCCACCTGAATACAGTTACAGAACACTGAACAGTCGAGTGAATTGCGGAAGAATCACGGTGGAAAGGGGGGTTAATATTCAAGGAGTAGGAGGTGTCGGCGTGAGACGGTACGTTATGGAGCACGTCATGGTGACGACGCCGGGACACGCCGGGATGACTCGCATGCGAAACACCGTAACACCTAACACGACGGGAAGTCCGTCGACATCCTCCAACATGTGCCGTCGTGCACGTCCATGCATCCTCCACGCTTGATCCCACGTAACCGGATCTCTTCAAGTGTGTGAACATGTGTGTGAAGCACAAAGAAGACCCACAGCAGACAGAGAGTTAGCATACAAATCCATAAACCATAATCGACGGGTCACTCCTCGTAGCTTGAGACACGAACAGAGAATTTGTACTGAACCCTGTTTCTTTGTGCCACCTTGACAGTTAACAGCCACCCCGCGGCCCGCGTCGCCCCACCACGGGGAGCACGCCTGCCACGCCGCGCACCGCCCCGGTGGCCGCTCTCCGCCGCCCTCGTTTCTACCCGCCACGGCACCGCCCCGGTACCGATGCCGCCACCGCCGTCGCGGCAGCACCGTGTGGGGAATGCAGGTGGGTCCAGAGCGCGTGCACGCTGCGCCGTGTTCGCAGCGTGCCGCGTTCACAGCGTGTACTCGAGGTTTGCGCGTGAAGGGGCCTCGCTAATTGCCTCGCTAATCGGCCGGAGCCCATCAGAGCTCGCGAAGGCAGCTTCCGAGTCGTCATCTGGCGCATCATACCTGATGAGGGACGCAATCAGATGCAATCAGATGCAATCAGATGCAATCAGATGCAATCAGATGCAATCGAGTCGTCATCTGGCGCATCATCATACCGATCGCGCTGCCGGCTGCCGAAGCGTAGGCACAGGCATCCACGCCTCTTTGGTGGCGGCGGCATCGGAGGCAGCACGCCCAGCTGCCCGTTGAAGCGCGCGCAGCTGACCAGCCCGCGCCCGTCGACGCCCACCAGCTGAAAGAGGTGGTCGACCTGGGATTGCTCGAGAGGACGCTTGAGCAGCAGGGAGGACATCATCAGCCGGCGGAGTACCTCCACTCGAGCATGGGCAGGTGCCTCCTCCGCCTCGAGCAGCCCAAAGGCGGCCTTGACCTCATCGGTCGTGACGATCCCGAAATCCTCGGGCGGGCCGAGCCAGCCCACGCAGCGCGGCGGGTCCGCGTGATAGACGCGCGCATTGGTCGGGCAGCCGTCGGCGGCACTCGTGGGCATGATCATGCCGGTCGCGCGCAGCCGCTGCAGCTGGCGAAGGGCCGCTGCGCACCGTTCCGTTCGAATCAGATGCTCGAGTGCCTGTAACTCCTGTGTGGGGAGCACTACAACTCCCGCGCTATTCCAATAGGATCCACCAGCATGCGCGACGTCGTGGGCGGCGCCGCTGAACGAGGCGGCGGCGCCACTAGCGATGCCAAAGTCAAGGGCGACACCAGCGCCGCCCTCGCCGCCGGCGCCGCCATCGTCATCGTCGCCGCCGCCGCCGCGGTCGCCACCGGCCGCGCTGGTAGCGAGGGCGTGCTCGGCGTCGGGAGAGCTGAGCCAAGGTTGGAGCACGCGGCGGTTGGAGGCGGTGGCAGCGGCGGTCGGGGGCGAGGGCGGCGGCGAGGGCGGCTTTGTGGCCTGAGCCATCAGCGGCGTCAGTTGCAGACCTTCGCCGTGAATCTCCTCGCCACCTCCGCCGCCACCGCCGCCGCTGCTGCTGCTGCTGCCGCCTTCCACAGGTGCGACCACAGGTGCGATGCTGCCGAGTGAGATGCCAGCCCGGTCGGTGGGCGCCGTCGCACTCTCCGATCGCTGCTGCTGCTGCTGCTGCTGCATCTTCTGCTGCGTCTGCGTCTGCGTCTGCGTCTGCGTCTGCGTGAGCTGCTCCGCCGCCCGCGCGGCCTGCGCCGCGAGCGCAGCGGCCGCGGCCGCCGCAGCCCTCTCCGCGATCCCCTCTCGCTGCATCCGAGGCACGGCACCGGCCGGCGAGCGCGACTCCGCCATCGCCTGCCTATGCCACGAAAAGGCGAGGTGCTGCATGTATGCATGTACCAGAGTCTCGGCCGCCCGACGCAGTGGACCGAAATTGGAGTTGATGACGAGCTCATCAGCGAGGACGAGCGGCACTGTGGGCACGGGCGATGCGAGCATCCGAAGCTGCTGGCAGCGCCAGAGGAGCGCGCAGAGCTTCGAGAAGGCCGCCGGGTGGTCGGGTAACGGCGGGTTGCCCGAAAAGTATCCGGGTAGGATGGTAGTTGAGTACTCATGGCCAGGGAAGATGAGCGTGTTCTGCGGGCACAGTCGCCAGATCTTGGCAAAGTTGTATGCCATCTCGGTCTGGGTGCCTTCAAACGGAGCGCCACAGCCGCCACAGAAGAGTGTGTCGCCCCCAAAGAGAGCGGGCGTCGGGCCGGCGATGACGAAGCAGAGGGAGCCTCGCGTGTGGCACGGCGCGTGCAGCGCGCGCACCGTGAGGTTGCCCACCGTCAATGCGTCTCCATCCGACAGCGTATGGGTGCACCCCGCGACCGAATCGTCCTTGCCGCCGTAGACGCGCACCGGCGCGAGGCGCTTGGCGAGCACGCGGTTCCCACCCGCGTGGTCCCAGTGGTGGTGTGTCGTGAGGATCGCCTCCACACGCACACCACCATCGGCCACGTACTCTTTCTCGGACAGCTTCGTCAGCGCGAGCAGCACCGCGCTTGCGTCACATGGATCAACGAGGGCGGCGGGCCGTGGGCGGCCGGCGGGCCCAGAGCGGTCGACGATCAGGTACGAGTAGTTGTCGACGAGGCACGCGATCGTATGAACGCTGTACGGCCACAGCGGAGCCGCGGCCTCATCAGCTGCGCGCGCCGGCGATGCGGGCGCGCTGCTGCCGCCACCGCCGCGCTCCTCGCGCATGCTGCTATTGTCGGCCGCATCGAGGTCGATGCGGATCGAGCGCGAGTGACCGTCCTCGCCCATGAAGCACTGGCGGTAGGTGCCGAGGAACCATGAGTGCAGCTGGCCGACGCGAGACGGGTAGACGAGCTTCATGAACGAGGGCATCACAAGCATCATGGCGAGCATGCCCATGCCCTGGAAGATGCCGACAAACATCATGTAGAAGATCGCCGTCAGGAACGCAAGGACCGTGCACAGGTAGCGCACCGGGTACAGCAGGCGCCAGAGCTGCGCGCGGCAGGTCATGCGCTTCGGGATCTGCGACGCGTGCAGCGGCTCGACGTACCCAGCCTCGGCGTCGCCCACATCTGCGACCGGCGCGTCCAGCATCACCCTGTCGTAGGTGATGGCCGAAATTTAGGACCTCCGTGTGCCCGCGCCGCAGCAGGGCGAGAGGTGCCTTTTTCCTTTTCTGGAGTTCTGGTGTGAAACATTGGTGTGAAAACGCGTAAGTCAAATCATGTCTACTTGACGTGGGCAGACCCGAAATGGTCCAGATCCGGATGGCCATGCGGCGGTTCGGAGATCGCTCGAGATCGAGGTGTGACTTCACTGCCACTTGTCTGAAGCGCCTGATGGCTCCCATGCGGCGGTTAGGAGATCGCGCGAGATCACAGACAGACAGACTTTGTAGACGGAGCGTGCCTGTTTGAATTTCGAGTAGTCTGTGTGAGTGAAACTCGATCTAGCTAATTACGGAATGAGCGATTCGGACCCCCCCTGGAACTGGAACGCGAGCGCTATACGCTGAATGACAATGACGCTCGATTTCCTCCCCCAAAAGAGGAGACACTCCACGCTACTGGACTCCACTCGCGCGTCGACACTTGC
>JWZX01001067.1:0-12616 GCA_001275005.1 Chrysochromulina tobinii
CGCCGCCGCCGCCGCCGCCGCCGCCGCCGCCGCCGCCGCCGCCGCTGTCGCCCAAGGCAAGGGCGGGCGGCAGGCTGGGGGCGAACGAGGCGGCGGCGGCGGGCGACGGGCCCGCGGCAGAACTTGGGGCGCTCCCCGACAAGAACATCGAGGACGGCGGCGCAGCTAGCGAGGCGACGGCGCCAGCTGACGTGCGCGGAGGCGCCAAGAGGAGCGTTCGTGGCTCTGTGGCCTCGTTGCCGAGCGCGGCCGCAGCCAGACGTAGAGCCGAGAGCGGCGAGGGGCTATCTCCGAGGGAGATCGGAACGGAGATCGGGCGGAGCTCGGGCGTCGTCCATGCGGAGAGCGCGCCCGTCGCGGGCTGCGGATGCGGCGCCTTGGCGCGCGACGCCACGAGCTTGTGCGGATGCCTCGCGCGGACACGCCGGTAGCACGAGGGGCACAGCTCATACCCGATGCACACGCGGCAGGTGAACCACAAGTGAGCCTCTGAGGGGTGGCGCATCGCACGGCACTCGTCGCACCAGGCTCGGAAGGGCTCAGCGGTTTCCGCGACGACCTGGTGGGTCTTCGGCTCGTTGGCGCGGCGCGCGTAGCGCGAGCGGCCCTCGAGCACCGCCGCCGCGTGCTCCGCCTCCGCCGCCGCCTTGCGGACGCGCGCGAGCAGCTGATCCACGAGCTGACGCAGTCGAGCTTTGGGCGTGGTGCCCTTCGTGGCGGTCCCGAAACGACCGAGCAAGGCGCGTAGCTCGCTTGCGTTCATCTGCTCCACATCGCTCTCGCGCGGCAGCATCGCGAGCGTCATCGGCGTGCCACCCCCAGGCTCGTGACCGCGCGCGCCCGACGTCGCGTCCTCCTCGTCCTCGTCCTCGTCCGCGTCCGCGTCCGCGTCCTCGCGCCCCTCTCCCATCTCCACGTCGTCAGCCGGAGCATCCGGCTCAAGCGCACCCGTGCCCGCAGCCGCACCGCGCCCGCCGCCGCGTGCACCCTCACGCGGCGCGTGCGCCCGCTTCACTTCGGCCACGGACGCGCGCGCCTCGGTTCGCGCCCTCTTCGACGATGGGCGCGCCACGGCTGTGCCGCCGGCCGTGTCACCAACGGCCTTCTTCTCGCGCGCGGGCGCGGGACCGCCCGCCCGAGCAGCCGCGGCGCTCACCCGGGCGGCGCTCGCCCGGGCGGCGCTCGCCGCAGCGACGGCAGCGCGTCGGTTGCTCGGCGTCGGCACGGAGCACAGGCCCGCGTGGTACGAAGGCAGCGTGCATCCCTGTATACCGCACACGAGGCGACGACCGGGCGAGGAGTCGTCTTCTTCGTCGTCGTCGTCGTCCTCCTCCTCGTCGTCGTCCTCCTCGTCGTCTTCGTCGTCGTCGTCCTTCTCGTCGTCGTCGCCGCTCTCGTCGCCCTCGCGCTCCCCAGAAGCGGCGGCACTGGCGCGGCCACCAGCATCATCGGCACCCTTGCTAGTGGCCAGCTCGGACGCGAGGGGCGTATCTTCGGCGCACTCGCCACAGGCGTCGCGGCCATCGGCCTGGGGGGCGCGGGGTGAGCCCACGGACGAGTTTTCGGCTCGATCGCTTGTCAGGCGCGGCACCACCACATTCCCGGGAAGGCTCGTCGGAGAGTGCTGCGGCGAGGACGCGACGCCTCGGGTGCGGCTGCCAAGGTCGGGAGCACGGCAGATGCCCGCGTGGTAAGGGGGCAGGGGACAGCCGTTGATACCGCACACCGACATCGACGGCGCCGCTCCTGCAGCGTGAGCGAGAAATCGGCGACCGACTTCGTCCCGACCGGTGGGAATCGACCGGGGGGCGGTCGGGTGTCCAGAGAGTGTCGGGATTCGCCGAGATGCGAGTCTCGTCGCGTTGCCCCGCGTTCAGATGTTATTTTTTGAGCGCTACCAGTCAATTTACGCATGGCGCGTCCGCGATCGGCAGGAAGTTCGGCACCCTCCGGTTTCCTCGGGGGTCGGGGCGGCCTCGGCGGCAACGACCGCCATTACGCCATTTGAAGCTGAACCCGTACCAACGTGCAACGAGCCCGGGGGCCGCGAGGCCTTTCTTGTTTACAGTCCTCTACTCGTCTCTCCTTCAGTTAATCAGTCTATACATGTATACGAGGAAGTCCGAGATTGTCCAATATAATGTTTCGTCAACTCCCCGGCGCCAGGCTCGCTTATAGAGATAGACGGCCCAGGGGCTCGGTTAGATCTCGGATGACCGACGACCGATCAGCTCATAGGGCGCGCCGGTAGGCGCTCTGCTGATTGATGGCTTCGAGTCGCGCTTGGAGGATCGCGTTCGCCTCGTGCAAGCGCGCGGCGCAGGTAGGCGGCGCCATCGCGAGCGCGTCCGTCTCGTGCATCGTCTCGTGCATCGCCGGTGTGGCCTGAGGAGTGCCCCCCCCCTGAGGTGTGGCCGGGCGAGTGGGGGCGGGTGTGGGGGCGGGTGTGGGGGCGGGTGTGGAGGCGGGTGTGGCCGGGACTGGCGCTCGGTACGGCGCTCGCAGAGGAAGGAGGCTCCTGGAAGGCGCCGTCGTGGGCGCGAGCGGCGGTGGTGGAGGCATCGGAGCGAGCGATGCGGGCGAGGGGTTCGTCGGAGCGAGGGCCGAACCCAAAGCACGGGCGCCATCGTGGGCGCCATGAGCCCCCGAAGGAGTGGGATAGGGTGTGGGATAGGGTGTGGGATACGGTGTGGGAGCTGCGCCTGGGCCCACGATCACGCCTGCGCCTTCGCCGGCAGCGTCCCCGAGGGGAAGCGCGCCGCTCGGGACGGCGCCTCCAAAGCCAAGCGCGCCGCTCGGGACGGCGCCTCCAAAGCCAAGCACGCCGCTCGGGACGGCGCCTCCAAAGCCAAGCACGCCGCTCGGGACGGCGCCTCCAAAGCCAAGCACGCCGCTCGGGAACGTGCGCACGATCGCGTCTGCCCGTCGCGCCGCCGCGAGCGCTTGCTTGAGGGTGCTCATCTCATGCTGCAGCGTGTCGTTCGAATGAGAGAGGCGCTCGATCACCTGATGAGGGAGGCAATCAGCATGCACTCATCTCATGCTGCAGCGCGTGTCGTTCGATTCAGAGTCGAATGAGAGGGGCGCTCGGTACGGCGCTCGGTCACCTCGTTCTTCTGCTCGAGCTGCGCGCCCAAGACGGCGCGATCGGCCTCGTGTGAGGCACAGCTCGCCTCAAGCCTCTCGTCCGCCTGGGCACTGACCATCGCGCACAACGCCTCGCCCTCCTCCATCAAGCGTCGGCGCTCCGCCTCCATCTCGGCGCGCATCTCGGCTTGCATGCTGATGGCCTCCTCCATCAAGCGACGGCGCTCCGCCTCCATCTCGGCGCGCCACCACGCCGCCTCATGCTCGCGCTGCGCGGTGAGCGGGAGCACGACCGCGTCGTGCCGGGCGGCCTGCCACGTCAGCCGCTGCTCAAGCTCGCGCGATCTCGTCTCACTCGCGCCCAGTTCAATTTGGAGCAGCGCAATCTCGAGCGCAGCTCGGCCGCTGAGCGCTGCGTCGCCGCTCTGCTCGCGCTCCTCCGCCGCCGCCGCCGCGATCGCCTCCATCTCGCGCACCTGATGAGGGAGGCAATCAGCGTGCACTCAGAGCGCTGTGGTGGGCGGCGATCGCCTCCATCTCGCGCACCTGGAACGCCGCCGTCGCCAGCTGCTGCCGTAGGGCGCGGCTCACTTGCGCCGCCTCGGCCGCCTCCATACGCGCTGTGCTGAGCGCGGCCTCGGCCACGGCGCGCTCCGTCAGAGCGCTGTGGTGGGCGGCGCGCGCCTCTTCTTCCGCAGCGCGCACCTGATGAGGGAGGCAATCAGCATGCACTCAGCGAGGCACTCTGAGAATAGCCCGTCCACCCCGAGGCGCGCCCCACCTGAATGAGGGAGGCAATCAGCATGCACTCAGCGCACCTCCGCTTGCAGAGCATCAAGCATCGCCGCGCCATCACGCCGATGCGCAAGCTCCCTCGCCTCATCCTCGCGTCGACGGCCCTCGTCGGCCACGCGCTGTACCGAGCGCTCCATTGCTCGCTCATGCCTCTCCTGCTGCAGCGCGAGCTCCGCCGCGCCCGCCTCGGCGTTGGCCGCGCCCGCCTCCACGCGCATCGCCTCCACAGCGGCCTCGGCGACGCGCACACGTCCCTCGAGAGCCCCCCGCGCCTCGGCCGCCTCCTGATGAGGGAGGTCATCAGCATGCAATCAGACTCAATTAGGCTGATGGGGTGAAGCTCCTGATGAGGGAGGCCATCAGCAGGCACTCAGCACACGACCCTCGAGAGTCCCCCGCGCCTCGGCCGCCTCAGAGCAGGCACTCAGAGGCACTCGGAGGCACTCAGTGGGCACTCAGTGGGCACTTAGAGTGGGCACTCAGTGGGCACTTAGTGGGCACTCCGAGGCCCTCCGAGGCACTCAGTGGCGATCCCCAGAGAGTGGGCTCCTTGAGCGCCGTACTGAGCGCCTCGCGCGGCAAACAATGGCAACCTCAATCGCAATCCATCGCAATCCATCGCAATCCATCGCAATCCATCGCAACCCATCGCAATCCAGCGCACCTGGAGCGCCGTACTGAGCTCGGCCTTCGAGCTGCCCATCTGCGCCTGGGTCGCCTCGAGCTGCTGCAGCGCCTGCGCCAGCTGCGCCTGCGCGCGAGCTTGGGAGCTCAGTACGGCGCGAGCTTGGGAGCGAGGTCATCAATAGGTCATCAATAGGTCATCAATAGGTCATCAATAGGTCATCAAGAGGTCATTAACGAGACTCACCTGCGCGCGAGCTTGGGAGCGTGCTGCCTTGTCGCTCGCGCCGACGAGCCTCAATCGCTCCGCCTCCGCCTCGGCCGCCGCCTCCGCCGCCGCCTTCTCGGCCTCGGCCAGCCGCCGCTTGAGCCCCTCGCTCGCCTTCTCGGCCGCCTTCTTGCTCTGTCGTGCCTCCGCGAGACCGCTCGTCAAGAGGCAATTAACGAGACTCATCAAGAGGTCATCAAGAGGCAATTAACGAGACTCATCAAGAGGTCATCAAGAGGCAATTAACGAGACTCACCTGTCGTGCCTCCGCGAGACCGCTCGTCAAGAGGCAATTAACGAGACTCATCAAGAGGTCATCAAGAGGCAATTAACGAGACTCACCTGTCGTGCCTCCGCGAGACCGCTCGCCGCAGCGCCCTCCGCCGCACGCTGTCGCGCCAGCGCCGCTTCGAGCGCCCGATCCAACGCTTGCGCACGAGCGCCCTCCGCCGCCGTCGCCGCCGTCGCCTCGGCGAGCGCCGTCTCGAGAGCCTGCACTTGCGCCTGCGCACGCGCCGTCTCGAGCGCATGTACCCGCGCCGTCTCGAGCGCATGTACACGCGCCGTCTCGAGTGCGCCCGAGACGGCGCTCTCAGCCTCGGCGATCGCCGCTGCCCAAGCGCACCCTTCTGCCGCCGCGCGCGCCGCCACCTCCGCCTGCGCCCGCGCGCTCAGTTGCATTTGGTCTCGGGCTTCGGCGACGGCCCCCGCACACGCATGCAGCGCGGCGCGCACCTGATGAGGGGGGCAGTCAGCATGCACTCAGCGAATGCAGCGCGGTTGCGCACCTGGCAGGCAGGCAGGCAGGCAGACAGCAGCTAGAGGCCATATGAAGAGGGCAGGCGGGTGGATGCCAGGCAACTCGCAACCAAAGGTCCGGCGGGTAGATGTCCGTAGGTATACGTAGGTAGTGTAGGTAGCGGCCCCTCAGTGGCCATGGGCCGCAACCGCGCATGCATTCGCTGAGTGCATGCTGATTGCCCCCCTCATCAGGTAGCGGCCCCTCAGTGGCCATGGGCGAGGCAGGCGATTGGGTGAGGCGCTCAAAAGGCCTGTGAGAGCGCCGTACTGAGCGCGCACCGTCCACCTGGCGGCACGCGCGCGCTGTGATCGCTGCAGCCGAAGCACGGCGCGCTCCTCTGCCTGCGCCGCCGCGACCGCCGCCTGCACCGCCCCAGCGAGCCGCGCCGCCACGAGCGAGGGCAGCGCAGCGGCGTGCTGCTGCTCACACGTCAGCTTGGCCGCGAGCACGGCCGCATCGAGCTCAAGCTTGGCGCGCGCCGCCATCGCCTGCAGCGACGCCTCGCGCTCGAGGTCCTTATCTCGCACGATCTCGCGCTCGAGCTTGCGGAGTGACTCGTCCCACTTGCGCGCGAGCGCCGCGTGGAGCGCCGCGTCGGGCACCTGCATGCACGGAGCGAGGCCATCGGTCGCCATCAGCCGCACTCACAGGCAATCAGGCGCACTCAGGCGCACTCAGTGGCGTGAGCGTGTGAGCGCCGTGTCGGGCACCGAGGGCGTGCGACGCCAGCTGCTGCCCTCAGCCGTGGCCGCCGCCGCCGCCGACAACGACGACGACGAGCAGTCGAACGGCGCCGCGAGCGCCGCTGCCGTCGCCGCCGCCTCCCACTCAGCCTCGACGAGGTCACGATGGGCGGAGAGGTTTCCATACGACTCCCGCAGCGACTCGATAGCGACGACCGAGCGTGAGCGCGCGACCTCTGCCTCGTCCAGAAGGGTGTGCGGCGGCGCGAACGAGGCCGCCCTCAGCCGCAAAATCTCCGCCTCGTCGCGCTCCGCCTCGTCGCGAAGGTGCCTCAGCTGCAGCTCGCGGTCAGTGAGCACCTGCTGCATGCCGCGCTGCAGGCCAACGAGGTGCGCGTGCGACGCCTCGAGCGCGGAGAGTTCACCGGCGAGCGCATGGCACGCGGCGGCGTGCTGAGGCTGCGGAAGCGGCAAGGCCGATGGGCCCATGCGCCTCTCCTCATCGGGCTCGCCGCTGTCGTCGTGGGTGCTGCCGAGCGCCACGATGACGCCGTTGCACTGCTCGACAAAGGCGCCGAGATCGGCCTCGGAAGGTGCACCGCACACGAGTGTTGGCGCAATCTCACACATGCCGTTGAGGTGCTCGACGAGGCGGCGAATGGCAGTCGGCGTCATCGAAGCTCGGGCCGGTAGGCGGCCGGGATGCCGTGCGTCCTGGTTTTGAGGCTGATCGTGAGAAAGAAAAGGGTTCACACGAGTCATTGGACTCTGCTGGCGTGAGGCATGCGCGGAGTGCTCGGCCCTTTTAACCCACTGCCACTGCGTGCTCATAGTGTCTTAGATACAGGTCAAGATACAGGCAACAGGTCTCATCCCCAACTACAGAGATCATGTTGGGACGAGCCCCGGCGGGTTGTCTTCAACTCTTCAACACAAATGAACGAATTCGCGAAATATGACATATGTACATACATCTCACATGTATGTGAACCCCGTGGGAATTTCGTTACATGTAGAGTACGATGAGGCGATATGACGCTAATCTAGATTGATAAAATATGATCAATGATAATTGCGTGATGCGCGGACTTAAGCGCGGACCCGCGGTTGCCGGTTCTGCTGGGTTGAACCTTGAAGTTTGTGTTTGAACCGCTAATGGCCTAATCTTGAAGATGATCAGGGCGGCGCAGCATACAGTCTACGTACCATGAAGATACAAGTTTTGTGATTTCATCGACCCTCTATGTCGCACATGTGTGTAGTTCCCGGTGTACGTGACGCCTCGCTCGCCCCCATGAGCCATGTGCTATGAACCCGATCAAACACGCCTCGAGGCCTCGTGCCAGCACCCTCCACTCGGCTCCGCGGCGACGCCACGCCGGCCGCCGCGGCGCCGCCCCCCGCCCGAACCCCCGCTCTCGCCGGTCCTTCGTACACACAGAGAGACAGCTGACAACACACACACACACACTGTTCATCTACGGCCCTGCGCGCGCGGGGTACGAGGCGCCCGGCGCGGCGCGGGGGCCAGCTCGAGTGCAGCAGAGGACGGCAAGAGGCCCCGACGGTACCGACTCGATCTCGACTCGATCTCCGAGAGATGCGAGGGTTATGCTTCCAAAGGGAGCGCGCACAGCGCCGTAAAGAGCACTTGCATGCGAGGGTGCTGCTTCCAAAGGGAGCTCGCCACAGCCAACCAGCATCCGCCGCAAGCGCTATCATTGCTTGTATCGAACGCTGTCGACATTGACGCGGGCGCTGTCAATCTGCGCCTTGACCGTAGAGTTGGCCGCAAGGTTCCGAAGCGCGCGCGACGCATACAACCGTTGCTTCTCGGTGCCTGCTCGAGTGAGCCATACGAGGGCGGCGACGCCGCCCGCCTTCGCGATGGCGAGGCGGTTGGGATCATTGTTGTCTGCGAGGTTCTTGAGCGCGCCAGCGGCGTTGACCTTTTGATGGTCCGTACCCGACGTGGCAAGCGCGACGAGCGGCGGGATGCCGCCCGCGTCGGCGATTGCGATCTTGTTCTCGGGGAGGTACGCGAGGTTGGCCAGCGCGGCCGCGGCGTTCGCCTTTTGAGGCTCTGTGCCCGAAACAGCGAGCTTGACCAAAGGCGAGAGGCCGCCCGCCTTTGAGATTGCGAGGTCGTTGGCGTCGTTGCTCGCGATGATCGCAAGGGCGCCCGCGGCGTGCTTCTTCTGATTCTCCGTGCCCTTGGCGCAAAGAGCGATGAGCGGCGCAAGGGCGCCCGCCGCGACGACCTCGTCGGCGCAGTGCCCAGCGAGGTTCCAAAGCGCCCCTGCCGCGTGTTCCTTCTGGTTCTCCGTGCCTGAAGCGACCAGATCGATGAGCGGCGCGAGGCCGCCCGCCTCGGCGATGGCCACCTGGTTGGGGAGGTCGTAGGCGAGATTCGCAAGCGCCTCCGCTGCCTGCTCTTTCTGGTGCTCAGAGCCCGACGTGGCGAGCGCGATGAGCGGCGCGAGGCCGCCCGCGGCCACAATGGCGAGCTGGTTGGTCTCGTTGTTGAGCGCGAGGTTCGCAAGCACCCGCGCCGCAGCCTCCTGCTGCTCTCCCGTCCCCGACGCGGTCAGCGCGATGAGCGGCGCGATGCCGCCCGCCTCGGCGATCCCGCCCCTTGTGGCATCACTGCCGGCGAGGTTCGCAAGCGCCCGTACCGCGGCCAGCTTTTGCGGATCCGTACCCGACGAGGCCAGCGCGATGAGCGGCGCGATGCCGCCCGCCTCGGCGATGAGGGCCTCGTTGGCGGCGTTGTAAGCTAGTATCGCGAGCGCCCCCGCTGCATGCTCCTTTTGCAGCTCAGTGCCCATCGTGGCCAACTCGACGAGCGGCTTGATGCCATTCGGGTCGGCGATGGCGACGTCGTCAGCATCCTCGACGGTGAGGTCCGCAAGCGCGATGGCTGCCTTCTGCTGCTCCTCTTCCGTGCCTGTCGTGGCCAGCGCAATGAGCGGAGCGATGCCGCCCGCATCGGCAATCGCCTGCCGTGCTGCTATGCTCGCCGCCGAGAGCTGTCGCTGCTTTTTGACGGCGGTAGCCTCGCCCTGATTCTCCTTGGAGCCCTTGGCTCCCATCGGCACGCCCGACTTCCGCGAATTATTGTTCCCCGTTTTTACCCTCTGCGGGACGCGGAGCACACGCGACAGGAAAGGGGTACGTGATTGGCGCCGTTCTCTTTCCGTCGGCGGCTTCGCCGCGAGTTTTGGAACGGACGAAACTCAAACTCGACCCAAATTGCAAAACACCGCGGCTTTATTTTTGGAGAACATTTTCATTAGCCGCGTGCTGCTCTACAAGGATCGTGCTGTATCGATACTCAAGGATCCTAATGCTTCACGACACCAACATTCCAACACATGTGTGTGTACTGTCGTGTGTGACTTTTCTAACACGTATCCGGATAGTTGGTATCGAATTCTGTGGCGTTTCGCGAAGGATCGTGCCATGGATCGCGTCGTGCCTTCTCTCGGATGAGTCATGTTGACTCTCACGACGAGTGGGGGCCCCGAGCCCAGCATGTGAATCTCTCAGATGCGCAGCATGCCGGGCACGGCCGAGCGCGGCGCGTCGGGATTGCACGTGGGCGCCATGTTGGGCGCCTCCATGCTCCCCGCCGCGCCGCCGCTGCAGCTGTCGGGGACGCGGCCGCCTGCTGTGGAAGCGCGGCCCCCGCCGTAGCCCATGCCGTCGCCCCCGCCATCGTCCTTACCATCGTCCCCTTCTTTGCGAAGCTCATCGTCGCTCAGCTGGTGCTTGCCTGCGTCGAGGTGGTGGTCATGAAAGTCGGCAGCGACGGAGAGGTTGGGAGCGGAGCTTGCAGAGGACCACCTCCACGGCTGCTCATGCACGATCGTACCGTCTGGGCGGGACGAGCGTTCCGTTTCGGAGGAATGATGGACGAAGCGACCGCTCATCTCGATGCTAACGGTAACGCCGCCACCGCCGCCGCCGCCGCCGCCGCCGCTGGGTATGGAGGTCGCTGCCACCGCGACGCGGCCGCCCGCGTGTGGCTGCTGATGATGAGGCTCGTCTGCGGAGACCGTGCTCACGGACATGTTGCTGAGCCAGTTGTTGACGTCTTTGCGCCGCAGCTCGACTTGTCTACGCCTCGTCCACCAGCAGACCATCGCCAGGCAGCACAGCAGCCCAACAACCGCCGAGAGCACGCCGATGACGAGGATGGTGATGGCGTCGCCATCGGCGCTGTTCAGCGCGCCCGGCGGCCGTTGCGGGGGCGGCGATGGCGAGTGCGAGGAAGGCGGCGGTGGCGGCAATGATGCGAGGTCCGCGACGGTGGGTGGCGTCACGATTGCAAGCACGGCGATCGAGATGCCGGTGACGCTCGCGAGCATGGCGGTCGCACTGCTCGCGCTGCTCGTCGCGCTGGCCATCGTCGACTGCACCGAGGCCGCCGCTGCCCTGGTCGTCTGGATGCTCACACCGACGACGACGCTGCCCGACGATAGAGTCAACTCCACCGCCGATGGGTCGACGCTCGCCCTCGCCGCGATTGCGCTCTTCATCTCGGTCCGCACGCTCGGGGTGAACGAGGAGACGTCGCCGGCGAGCTCGAGGGTGAATCTGACCACGCTCATCGCCGGCGGCGAGGGCGGCGGCGAGGGCGAGGGTGGCGGCGGTGAGGGCGGCGGCGGCGAGGGCGAGGGTGGCGGCGGTGAGGGCGGCGGCGGCGGGCGGGGCAAAGGTCGAAGGAGGCGGCGGCGAGGGCGAGGGCGGTGGCGGCGAGGGCGGCGGCGGCGGCGGCAGGAAAGGCGAGGGCGGCGGCGGCGGGCTCGGATCGGGCGATGGCGGTGGTGGCGGTGGCCGCGAGGGTGGTGGAGGCGGTGATGGTTCGGGCGGCTGGGGGGAAGGTGGTGGCGGCGAGAATGGAGGTCGAGGAGGAGATGGCGGAAGCGAGGGGGAGGGCGGAGGCGGCGAGGGCGGAGGCGGGGATGGTGGCGGCGGCGAGGGCGGCGGTAGCGAAGGAGGGGGTGCCAAGCAAGTTGAGACTGTTCCTGAGAGGTCGGTGAGGCTCATTGCGTGTGAGCAGATGCTACCTCCTGAGACATAGACATTTTGCCCGACCCCACCCGAAGCTGTGTTTGAGTGGATGCCGCTGGACACGAACGCGGCGACTGTGCTTGAGCCTGAGATAAAGACGCCACCTCCTTGGCGCGGGAAGCGCACGTCACCATTTCCAGCTTGATTGTTGGAAATGGTGACGTTGATGAAAGTGGTAGTGCCACCTTCAAGGCCGACTCCACCTCCAGCGTTGGAAGCCGCGTTGGAGAATATGGTGCACGATGAGCAAGTGACGTAACCACCACTGACCAAGACACCGCCGCCATTAGATGAGCATGAGTTGGAGTAGATGTTGGTCTCCGTGAACGTCACGGCGCCACTAGAGATGGAGACGCCACCTCCCCTGCCATTGCCAGCTCCATTATTGCGAATGTTTACGTTTGTGAATGTGGTAGTGCCACCTCGAATGCTGACTCCACCTCCATCATAATTCCAACCGGCTGAGTTGGAGTAGATGTTGGTCAGCGTGAACTGTACGGTGCCACCATGAATCAAGATGCCGCCGCCTTGATGCCATTCACCGCAACAATAATAGTTTTTGGGACCATTGAAGTGGATGTTGGACTGCATGAACTGCACGTTTCCGCTAGTGATACGGACGCCACCTCCCCCGGTTCCCTCATCAGCTCGATTGTTGTTAACATTCACGTTGGTGAATCGGGTCGTCCCACCTTGAATAAGGACTCCACCTCCCCCCTGATGGCCAGCCTGATTGCTATAAATATTCACGTTGGTGAATGTGGTAGTGCCACCTTGAATAAGGACTCCCCCTCCCCCTCCCCCTCCCCCTGAAGGGTCCCCATTCAGCCGGATATAGGACGGGTAATAAGACGCATCCCATGTCGCGAAGTAGCCCCCCGTAAGGTTGAGTCCGATGAGTTGCACGACGCCCGACGAGCCCGGGTTGATGTTCAGCACACGGCGCTGTATCGAGTAGCTGGCTTGTGCGTTCAGGATGACCGAACCTACCACCGCCGCCTCGAGGATGACGCTCCTGGTGATGCTGAGCTCGGCGCTGAGGTAGTAAGTGCCGGGGGCTAGGACAATACGGCCGACGGAAGTGTTGGCAAGTGCATCGGTAAGGCTGGCGACGTCGCTTACCATAGGAGGCGGTGGCGGCGAGGGCGAGGGCGGCGGCGGCGATGGTGGCGGCGGTGGCGGCGGCGAAGGCGGCGGCGGCGATAACGGCGGCGGCGGTGAGGGCGAGGGCGGTGGCGGCGAGGGCGAGGGCGGCGGCTGTGAGGGGCAGAGGCAAAGGAG
>JWZX01001068.1:0-11394 GCA_001275005.1 Chrysochromulina tobinii
GTTTCCCCACAAGGGGAAATTCGCTCCTTGTCGCGCATCCACCATGCAGAACCAAGGGCGAGCCCGCGCTCCGCCCGAAGCTCCGCGCAGCGCGCTCAGTTTTTAGTGAAACAGGGAGTCTCCAAGTGGCATCTCCGCGTCCTATCTCGTTTCGATGGCTGCGGCTGCCCCACTTGTGCCAGTCGTCGTCCCAGCCCCGGCTCCGAACAACCCCTTCTTCGATGAAGATCCTGTGCTTCTGCCTGCCGGGCACTCTTTGGTGGCGGCCACCGGGACCTTCATGGATTGGCAAGCGGCTCCGGCCATCCCCAACCAAGCTGCCAACGTCGCCGCGCCGCTCTATAAGCTCCTGTTTGCCTTCGGCACACGCCTCAAGGTTTCCCCGATACCCGCTGATCAAGCGGCTGCGCGCACCGTCAATATCTTTCGGGCACGCTTCAATGCCGCGTTCTGGTCGCGCGTGCTCTCCGAGCTGTGCGCCTCCGGACTCGCGCAACCTGGTGTCGCCTACGATACGGTGGCTGAACTTCATGTCGTTATCGCCGCTCTGCCTTTGCAGAATCCTAACGCGCTGAATGTCACCGCGGTCGACTGGGACCTAGCCCCGGCGCTCACCTCGCCGGGTAATGCTGCTGCCCAGGCCGGAGCTCTCGCTCGCTTCAACGAGATCTCCTTCCTGGCGGCCGCACCTCTCGTCAGTCTCGAGATCACCGCTGGTCCCCGCGCGCGCTCATCCCCCTGGGCTGCTATCGCTCTACTCGCCGGTGCCCTCGGGCCCATCGGCCGTAACCCGCTTCGCCTCGCTGACGCGTCGCCAACCCTCATTATGGCTTCCGAGCTTCGCGGGGATAGCACTGCCCAGAATGCAGTGCTCGCCGCCCAGCTGAAGCAGCTTCTCGTTAGCTCCATCCTGCCTGCCATTTACCGTGCTCACACCGCAGATTATGCAGCTGTGGGCGCCGAGCTCCAGGCCGGCCTTCGGTACCGGCGGTCCGAGGACGAGAAGTCCGCGATTGAGGAGGAGCGCGTCCACTACATCCGCCCGTGGTACCCCACCATCGCCCGTGCTGTGGTCGATCTCGGCGCAGACGAGGGCCAGATCGTCGATGCGCTACGCGTCCTCCAGAAGGCGATGCTTCCGAGCGAGCTCCATGACACCCGCCTCTCGGCCGTCCTCGGACAGCTCGAGACTCAGCTTGCGAACCGGCTGCCAACGCTCAATCATGTGCTGGCCAAAGCCAACGTCTCTCTCAGCGACGTGACGGCGGCCCTCCTTGCCGAGAACGCCGTCATGGCCCAGGCGGGTCAGAATGCGGCCAACACCATCGTCGGTCGAGGCGCCCCAGGTGGCGGCGCTGACGCTGATGGTCTCGCGCTCGCGCATCAGTCTTTCAAGAACGTAGAGCTAGCGCTCGGGCAGTTCGACCTTACCTCCGAGTCAGGCCAGCGTGACGCCATCACTTCCATTTTGGCCGTCAGTGACTGCGTTCTGGCTGTTCGCATTCTTCTGCATCCTTCTCCCAAAACTGCAGATCTCGCGAGCACCCGGAATGCCACGTGCATCGCAATCAATGGCCTGCGCCCGCAGCTCTATAACTACTTCAACCACGTGTTGCGGTTGGATACTTCGGGAGCCGTGGCCGTTATCCCACCACACATGAAGCGCTACTCGTTTGCCACGCCAACCAGCCGTGAGGAACCGAGCTCGCTCCTTGCCCAGTTCCTTCGCTTCGACCTTGATCAGATGGACCTCTTCTCGCTTCCGCACGGGGCGGGCAGCTGGGCTCTATGCGTCAACGTCGGCTCGGCGACCGAGGCCGTCTCCAAGCCCAATTACTTTGTCCAACTGAGCAATCTCGAGCGGATCAAGAGCTTCGTCAACATACTACTGGTGGCCATCGGCATACCCCAAGTGGCACCGGTCTCGCTCAACCCTGCTCTTCAGGGATACTCGTGGCCTTCATTCGTTGACTTCTATGTCTCGAAGCTCAAGCTGGCGGGCGGCCTGCCCCTGCTGCTCGACCAGTACCTTCATATAGCGGCCTGCGTCAAGATCTTCGAGAGCGCTCTCACTGCCATGCGTCAGCGGCTCATCTCGCTGATCCGTGATCCGGACCCGTCCTCGCGCACCCTGCAGGCATCTCTCTTCCCCCCGGATGGCTCGGTGATCCAAGACCTGATTTCGTTGGGCACGGAGATTTCGCGTAAGCGCACCGTTCGGGGCGACATGGCGGGTGCCTTCAAGATGCACGATGGCAAGCCTGCCGTCGCCAACTGGGAGACCCTCCGCCTCGATGACTCGTTCTTTACGGACCACCTAAAGTCCGTCGCGAAGAAGGCCCGGGTTGGTGACGCCTCCAGCTCTCTTTCCTTCGGAGCCGACTTCCTCGACCTGGCCGGTGAATCCCTCCCTGCCCTGGCGGGCGCTGACGCCGGCCTTCCGCCCGGGTCCTTATCCAAGTCTTGGCGCTGGCACAAGCAAGATCTAATCATCAGCGGCCAATGTTGGGACATACCTGGTCTCGCCAAGCACCTCAACGTGCCGCCCCGAGGAGTCGGCGCGCCCTGCTGGCCATTCATTTTAGCTGGCTGCGCTGATAAGAATCGTATGGCTCGCTGTGGAATCTCCCACCAAGCCGGCCACGAGAGCCCTCAGGCTGCTCACCACGCGCAGCTAGCCGGGTTTGAACGCGAGGCTCTGATGAAACTGTTCGCGAAGCCCGCTCCCCCCGAGCTGACAGCGGACCTGATCAGAACACCGGCGAAAGGGGGCGGTCGGGGTCGAGGTGGTGGCCGAGGCCGTGGTGCTGTCCGCGGCAAAGGTGAGCGCGGTCGCGGCCGACAGGGCGGCCGCGCGCAAGGCGGCGCGGAGGAACCTTCAGCGGAGATGGCTACCATCCTCGCCGAGCTCGACAGCCTTAAGCGCCGGATGGCCACGTACGACCAGCCTGACCCCAAGCTGCACAGTCCGGCTGTGCGTGCGCAGGTTCTGGCTTTGCGAGTTCAGCCTGGGAGCGAGGCCCTTCCACCGCCCGATCCTCGGGTTCGCTTCCCAACCGACAACTCAGAGTTCGACGAAGAGCAGCATTTTGAGCAGCCGCCCCCGGGAGAGCCCCCGGTCGGCGGCATGCACTTCAGGCTCGATAATCCGGCTCCCCGGAACTTCCGACTCAGCTTCGGTGATGTCAACGACGACCTCGCGGTCGACGCTGCGCTCTCCCAGCTCCTGTCCACGTTACCGACGGCCATCCGGAACCCTCTTCTAGCTACTAGTCTTCGCGAGCTTCCGTCGCCGCTCAAGACGTTATCGGCCGCCCTGAGCGCGACCAACAAATTCATCGTCGACTGCGGTGGTCAGGGCCAGTGCGGTCCCAATACACTCGGTTACTTGCTTGGACTGGTGGATCGCGCCACCGTCGATGGTCCCCAGTTGCGCCAAGCCGTGGTCAAGCATGCTCTTGCACGCGCCCACCGCTCTCGGCCTACGCGGTTCCGCGACCGCCAGGGTCGTTTCTACACGATTGAGGGCCTCATCCTCCGGTGCCTTTCGGATGACCTCGGCAGCTCTTCCGACGCGCTGATGCAAACCGTCGAGGCTTGGTGCCGCAGCATTGCCAAGCCGGCTTCCTGGACGGACCTCGCCTTCCTCCAGGTTGCAGCTGACTGCTACAACGTCGCCATTTACATCCACACTGTCAACGACCTCAGTGACGTCGGGAGCCTTGGCGCCATCTTGCCGTGCGCGTCTACATCCCCACCTGTCGCTCTTCTCGAAGTGGGTATGTGGGTGGGGCGCCATCTGGTCGCCGTCGTAACCTCCGACTTGACAGCCGGCGCCTACCCGGCCCCTCTTTCGGGCGTAGCACCTCACTCCGGATCCGTACGCGCTATCGGACGCGATGAGGAACCCTTCGCTCATGAACAAGTACTAGCTGTCGGGCGAGGAGCGCGCGGCGGTAACCCTTACCCTGTCTCCCCGCTCCAAGATGCGACGCGGGTTGCCGCCGGTTTCCGCCGATTGCTTTGCTGCGCGCCAGCGACCACCGCCGGCCAGGTTGCCTCGGAGCTCAATCTGCATGTCGCTCCCGGGTATGCCTCGCTGTGCGCGGGCGAATTGCAATCGCTTGTCGACGAGCTCGCTCAAAACGTGCGCGCGGGCGCCCGCCTCGCTCTTCAATGCCCAGGGTGCCGCGAGCCTCTGCACACGGACCGTTGCCATGGCGTCGTGCTCGCCTCGGCTATCGCTGAGCAGGTTGCATCTCCGCCGACGCGACCTCTCACTCTCGAGGAGGTGCAATCCCTTCTACGCGCTGATAACGCGCCAACCGTGCTCGTCGCCTGCGAGTTCTCTGGCGCCCTCACCCGTGCCCTCCAAACCGCCGGATTCTGCACCCTCTCTTGCGATTTCCGACCAGCGCTTCATCGTTTCCCTCATTACCTCGGAGACGTGCGCGACGTCGTCGGTCTTCGCCACTGGGAACGAGCCTACTTCTTCCCAAACTGCTTCCAGCACCTGCGGGGTGACGAGCAGTGCCTACCGTTCAAGATCGATGATTGCCGGGCCTTTTGGGCGGCGGCCATGGTCCTTTGGTGCCTTGCGTGCCCAAACGCCAGCGTCGTCATTGTCGAGCAGCCGGACACTATCGTCTACGACTACATTGATGTCACAGGTTTCGCCTCCTTGTGCGAGTTTCGCACGAGTCAATACGGTGACCCAGGGCAGCATGACAAGTTTGTCCGCCTCGCTATCCGAAATGCTCAACTGCCGCCCGCACTGCATCCCGAGCGCCGTCAGGCGCAGCGCCTGAGCCATCTCGAATACCCAGACCCGGACGCGCGAGATCGCGCACGCAGCACATGGGCGCCTCACCGGAACACCTGCCAGGCCCTTGTCAACCTGCAAGTAGTCAGCGGCGCGTCCGAAAGCGGCGAGTCTGATGGCGTCGAGGACGACGCCGCGACTGCCCCATCGTACGTCGCCCTCATCAAACTCTTTGCTGCCAACTGGTTCTGCAGTGGCCATCCGCTACCCACTGACTACCTCAACCAGGATGCGCAGCCAACCAGCCTAGAGTGGCGACGATACCAAGAAGTGCGTGGGCCAGGCGATGGCCGCCGCCCACCTTTGACCGAGCCCCCCCAGGCCCCCTACGGCGACTGTGGAGGAGATGACGGCTCTGGTCGATACGGACACGATGGCCTCAAGCGCTTCCATCCCAGCGCCCCGACAGCCATCGAGTACCATGCCCAGCATCACGCTGGTAAGCGGCCCCGCCTGCCTCTCACAGGCCCGCCACCCTCCTGTTAGCGTACAAGCGTCCCTGGGACCCAAGCTGCACGCACCTAACTGCGCCATCCCTACGTGACGGCGGCACTCGAATCCCTGAAAAATCGGAACTCGAGCCAGCCCTTCGCAGCTTATGCGCACTCGGCTAGCAGCTTATGCAGCCTTCGGCCTGCGCGCGGCATAGCCGCGACGCCCGAGCCGCCGCCCAAGGCGGAAGCACTCGAACCTGAAAAGGACTAGAGTCGCCCCACTGCGCTGAGCACACATGCTGCCCTGCAGCCAACTGAGAACCCGCAGCTGATGCGTCCTTCCCTTGAAAGGACAGAGCTGCCTCGCAGCCTACGACCAAGCGCACAGCGTCCCCAGGACCATGCTGTGTCGCCCGAAGTGTCGACAACGATTGGCGTCCGCCTTCGTTGACCGCGTTCGGCTTTTCAGCCTTCGCCGGGATAAGGCTATAATTGCGCGATAGGCTTTCAGCCGTCGCCCAGGACATCAGCCCATGCCCTGCTGACCACCTCAGCCCCGCTGATGTCAAACACTGGGACATAGCCTCATCTGGACATAGCCTCATCTCCCACCCGCCCAACCCGAACAGGGACTCAACATTCTACGGCAGGGCCCGCGCTACCGGACGGCCAAACGGATTCTACAGCCGTGCTCGCGCTACCGAACGGTCAAATGGTCGCCACGGCAGTGCTCGCGCTCCCGGACGACCAAACGGTCGACATTCGAGGGTACGCGGAAGGCGTCGCTATCCTCGTTTTCATCTGTGCGCTCACCGAGCCGCTCATCTTAGCGCATGCCGACGGATTCACTAGCGCAGGGCTGCTTCTCCCAGCCCCAGCCACACCGCGGCCTCAAGCCATGCGCCTGGTCAGCCAACTCTGCGGTTGCATTGTCTCGTCGGCCCTCTACTTGCCGTTCATGATCGGGCAGTACTCTTCCGGCGCCATGCTTTTTGCCGCCCCGGTTGACTTCGCCCCACCACCACTTTCAATCGTGCGCTCACCAGCGGCCCGAGCTCGCGCTCTTTCCGTAGGAGCGCACTTTGTCTGGTGTACGCTTGCCGCGCTCGCGGACGGACCACTGTGCGATCCGGCAGCGCGTGCAGCCCTTTCTTGCCGCATGTTTCAGCCCCCGCATTCGAATCCGCTGGATGTGCCCCCCTCGGCCGCCGTGGAGTTCTCTTTCGGGGTCACCAAGCTGCGCAGTCTTCAACAACGGCCCGACCCCGATCACCCCCGCGCGGGGGCAGCTGCTCGCGCCCTACACGCTGCCACCCTCGCGGACGCGGCACTGCGGTCCGCTCTGGAGCTCGAAGGGGACGACCCACTGCTAGAGGGCTGGATCGATCGCATCACGCCCTTGGCTATAGGCGAGATCCCAGCATATCTACTCGAATCTCTCCCTGACTTTACCGACGCTCGTCTGGATGACGTCTCACTCAGCCCGGTCTTGCGACCGCTTGTCACCGATTGGTACCCGCTACCGCCTGAGCAACCGGGCGCACCCCCCGAGGCGCCGCTCTGCCCGAAGGACGCCTTCGAGCTGCTCTTACCCGGGGGCGCAGCACGCCTCCGCGCTTGGTTCGACCATCAGCTGCGAGATCTGACTCACGTGCGCAACGAGCTCGCGCGCGGCGTCGCCCCGGGCTCCATCATTCGAGACCGCCCGAGCCCGATTGCCATCGGTCAATCGGAGTTTCGTGATTGGGCGCGCGGCCGCGTCTGGGACTGCACCCTCGATCGTGGACCTTGTTGCGTCGTGGCCGACTTCCATCAGCCACCGCTCGAGATCGTCGACCGGGTCGAGGTAAAGGCTCGCCTCTCCCACTACCCCGACCAGTCTCTCGTTTCGCACCTACTCCTTGGTGCGCGTACGGATGCCGACGTCGAGCTGCAGTTCGTGCTGGTACCCCACCTCACCACGCTCCCGTTTGGCTTCAAGTCCGTGATGTCAGAGGTGGACCGACTCGAGGGCTATGGTTGGTACCGCTCCTTCGGCGCTATCCCTTTCGCGCCGATGTACCTTAACGGCCAGGGCGCTACGGCCCGCAAACTGGAGCCCGACCGCTGGCGGCGAACCACCGAGGGCGGTGGTCCGCGCCAGGCGACCTTCGACGCCGGCGGGATTCGTGCCCTATCCCTCAACGAGGCTGCGCGAATCTACCACATGCCCGAGCACTTTGTCTCCGACCGTAGGGAATCCTTCCTGGAGTGGCTGCGCCGGCGCGGCCTGCCGCGGGACAACCCTATTCCTCCGTCCGATGGACGCCGTCGGCCGACCAAGTGGCCGCCTGAGGTGAAGCCGACACTCGAGAACGTCATGCGCGACATGGCCGTCCTGGGTCGAGCTGCCTCTCGCTGGCAGACTGCGCTCTACTGCTCCAACGACGACATTAAGGACTATTTCAACCATCTCGCTGTGGCTACCTCCGAGCTTAGCAAGGTGGGTATCCTCCTTGACCGTGCTGACGGGTCCGGCCCGCGCTTCATCTCCGAACGCGTCCTTGGCTTCGGCCTTCATGGGTCATCTAACTTGGCTCAGCGCTTCAGCGACTCCCTCGTTATCCTCTACTACGAGGATATGGACGCTGAGTACTTCGCCTCGGGGGCAGTCTACTCGGCTGCCGAGCTGGCTTGGCTCGAGTACCGGCTCGCGCTGCAGAGGCGTGAGGGCGAGCCCTGCGTCGACATCCGCCAGTGGACTGCTCCCCCCTCGGAGCGCCTCCCGGCCATTCCAGCGCCCGCTCGCCTGCGCGACATCCCTCCTGGCTATGTCTGCCCGCAACTGCGCCCGTACCGATGCTTCTTCTTCACGGATGACGCCCAGATGTTCGCCGTGGGTCCTAAACTCAAGATTATGTCCCTCCGGAATTGGCGCCGCCTGACCAATCGCATGCGTCTCCGCATGGCCATAGCTGAGAAGCGGAGCCTCGGCACCTGGTGCAAGTGGATCGGGGTCCTCCTCATCCCCATCCTGGGCCTGGTGGTGGTCACGCGCGACAAGATCTTGCGCGCAAGTGCCGCCATTGGTGAGGCGCTCGCCGATCGCCTGGAATTCCACGCTTATAGAGCCTTGTGTGGCCTCCTTGAGCACCTGCGATCCGTCAACCTTCGCGGACGCAACATCATGCACGGACTCTACCGCCCCCATGGCCCCGACGGCGCGTCCCGTGAGGGGCCTTCCGGCGTCGTCCGCTGCGACGCTTTGATGCGAGGACAGCTTAAGCGTTGGCAGTACATCCTTACCGACTCGTGTGGGGTCAGCGTGAAGCGCGCTCTCCTCCGCGAGAATCTTGAGACCTTGCCGTCTGTCTCACTCGAGCTCTTCTCGGACGCCTGCTATGCCGACGTCGCCACACCTGGGATGGGCGGCTACCTTCATGGCCTCTACTGGTACTTTCCAGTGCCGGCACCGGATGTACCCTACCTCTCGATACCGATCCTCGAGTTCCTGGGTGCAGCCTTCAACGTGCTTATGTTCTACCCCCACCTTCACCATCTCGGCTCGGCCTCCGCGCCCGCCTGGGTAGACCTTTACACCGATGCTCTCACCACCGCGCGCGTCTTGGCTGCGGAGTCTGCCAGGAGCGCCGTCATCGTTGAGGCCTACCAGCATCTTATCGCCTCACCCGAGTGGCGTTCGCTCTATGGGCGCCTTCGCGTCGCCCACCTTTACGGCGACGCCAATATCTTGGCCGACTTGATCTCGCGCGCCCGCTGGGCTGAGTTCCGCCAACTCTGCGCGATGCTCGGAGTTCGACCTCAGCTTCTGGAGATCTCCACGGGAGTTGTGGAACTCTATCGCGTGGTCATCCGCTACCTGCGTGAACGATCCCACTTGGCAGCCACGGCTCGAGGCGTCTTCAACCCCCACCTCATCGGTGATCAACCCATAGCTCAGGATGCTGCCTCCAGTGCCGCCGATCGTTCCCCCTCGCTATCGTCCGCGTCTTCGCGAGATGGGGCGTCACGATGCCCAGCTACAAGGTGCTCAAGGCCGCCGTCGCAGGCCTGTCGCGCGCCTACCTTTCCTACTATGGACCCTACTCTCTTGCTCCCAAGCGCGCTGAGCCTATGAAATTCAGCATGGTTCGCGAGCTCTACGCGATCCCCTCTGCGGAGTCGTCTGCCACCCAGGTTGGAAGCATCCGATGGTGTGACTCCGACCACAATGTCTTCATGTTCCGTCGGCTCATCTGCGTGATGATGGTCACTGCCTTCCGCCTCGTAAGCCCGATCAGACCGGCGAGATCCACTGTCCTTTCAGCGTGGTCCTTACGTACCACCCGGACGACCCTATCAACGCCGCGGCCGCGCTGCGTGATATCGAGCTTCGCGTGGGTAGGTCCGTCACTAGCCGCAGCACGACCCCCCTATTCGCTGACGCTGCGGGTGAACCCTACTCCCACCACTTTCTTCATGCTCTTCTCCGAGCCGCACTCGCCCACCTTTACGGGAAGGCGGTCGCCGAGCTCTATTCGTTCCACTCCTTTCGATCGGGGCTCGCGTCAGCGCTCCATGCCGCCGGCGTGGAGGATGGGATGATCCAGCTTATATGCCGATGGATGTGCCCCGAATCGCTCCACGTCTACCGTAGGATGGGTGTCGCCGAGCACGAGGCCCTTATTCGAAGAGCCTCCGGATGCCACGTCGACTGTACCCAATCGGTCAACGTGCCGACAGTCGTCGGTGACCAGCACATGGCCGCCTTAACGGCCGAGTTCAGCCAACTCAAGGCGGCTGCTGAGATACAAGCCTACGAGCACGCAGTCCGCGCCGCGATGGACCCTTTCTCTCCTCAGGAGCCGCCTCGGAGAGACCGCCCCGCCGCGCTCACCGCGACGCGAATGATCCTTCCCGACGCCCCCAAACCTCCAGCGGAGCCCCTGGTCACTCTCGAGCCCATAGGAGAGACCCCGACTGCCGGCGCTGAGCTGGCAGTCTGTCGAACCATGTGGCCAAGTTACCCCTGCGATGAGCTAGGTGGCCAAGGCTGGAGGATCCTTGTACTTTCGGCTACCCCGACCACGTCAACCATTCGCTTCACGCATGCGCGCCACCGCGGGCGCCGATACGAAGACATTCAGGTACAGACCAGCTCACTTATGCTGATCAAGCCGCTCGATACGCTCGACCAACAGGGACCGTAGGAGGCTCGCGCCATGGCGAGCGTCCGCGGCATTCTAAATATTCAATCCCTTAACGAGCTCACGTACGAGAAGGTTACTTCTGTTTCAGATTTGTCTTCTCGCCGAGGAGCTCGGTAACCATGAAGGGCGGCTGGGCTGGGGCGAAGGTAGCTTCTACGAGAAAGGCACCAGGGGGCGCCAGGCGCACACCCGCCACCAGTAGGAGATACGGTGGGGAGCGCACACACACAAGGGGGGTGGGACGGGCGTGACCGGAGTTGCCGATAGGCGCGCGGAGCGCGTCGTTTCGCACGCAGAGTCGTTTCCCCACAAGGGGAAATTCGCTCCTTGTCGCGCATCCACCATGCAGAAGGATGGCGAGCGTCCGCGGCATTCTAAATATTCAATCCCTTAACGAGCTCACGTACGAGAAAGGGGGGATGCGGGAGAACCCACAATGGGGGGTCTCTCCGCCGTATGGGGGGAAGGGGATACCCAGGGGAAAGCCTTATAGGCACCCTGTCATGCGGTTCGTATGCCGCCCGCGCGCGGGCTGATGTTGCTCTATTCGGCGAGTGAAGTATTGCCGGTCTCCGCCGGAGGCTCCTAGAATGTGCCGACAGTCTCCTGTCGGCGCTTTCGAATATCGATGCGCATCAGTTCTGGGAGTGTTATGTGTTGCTTCGGCACGGGCGCTCGCTCGCTCATGCTCCTGGCCATGTCCCTCGTCGAGATCACGGCGATGGGGCCGTCAAGCTCTACCTTAACTACTTCGGTTTATGTCCCGGCGGCAAGGCGCGCTGTGGCTGTGCTGACGCCGTTTAATTACATCGAGTCCGAGGGCCTTGTGTTCCCCCGGGGCGAGGTGTCCAAGTACCCCACGCCGCTTCCCGACTACAAGATGAGACAGATTGACGATTACATTCATCAGGATCTTTCGGTTATGCTCCTTCCGAGTCCGTCGAAGATG